>APFE030474945.1:10960-56709 GCA_000404065.3 Pinus taeda
CATGCTTATGGTTCAATTTATGCTGCTGCATAATGTACTGTAACGCAGAATTATCAGAGAATAAAACAAATTCGTTACCTAACAAATAATGTCGCCAATGTTTCAGAGCTTGCACAATGGCGTAAAACTCCTTGTCGTAGGTTGAGTATTTTTGCCTGCTCTCATTTAGCTTTTCACTGAAATAAGCAACCGGTCTGTCCTCTTGACTAAGGACTGCCCCAATGGCCGTACCACTGGCATCGCATCGAACTTGAAAAAGTTTGTTGAAATCAGGCAGTCTTAACACTGGTCTTTCAGTAATCTTCTTTTTCAAGATCTGAAAACTATTTTCTGCTGCTTCAGTCCAGTGAAATGGCTGATTAATTTTCTTGATCGTATCCAACATTGGTGCGCAAATCTCGCTGAAATTTCTGATAAACTTTCTGTAAAAACTGGCTAGTCCGTGGAAACTTCGGACTTCAAACAAACTTTTCGGAGAAAGCCAGCTAACTATAGCTGTCACCTTTTCTGGGTCCATTTTTAATTCATTTTCTACGATGACAAAGCCCAGATACACTAATTCTCATTGAAAAAAAGTACACTTCTTCAGATTAATTAGCAGCTTGTTCTGCTGTAACTTCCTCAACACACTCTGAAAATGTCTGAAATGTTCCTCCTTAGTCTTACTAAAAATCAGAATATCATCCAAGTAAACTATTACAAACTTACCATTGAATTCCTTCAGCACTTCATTCATCAGGCGCATGAATGTGCTGGGAGCGTTGCTCAAACCAAATGGCATCACTAGCCACTCATATAAGCCTTCGTTTGTCTTGAAAGCGGTCTTCCATTCATCTCCCTCCCGAATCCGGATCTGGTGATATCCACTCTTCAAGTCAATCTTCGAAAAATAAGCTGCTCCACTCAAACAATCCATCATATCGTCCATCCTAGGTAAGGGAAACCTGTACCTAACAGTAATTTTGTTAATAGCCCTGGAATCTGTACACATTCTCCACTCTCCTCCTTTCTTTGGAGCCAAAACAGTTGGTACTGCACATGGGCTCATACTTTCTCGAATCAAACCTTTGTCCAACAACTCCTGGACCTGCTTCCTCATTTCTTCATGGTCTTTAGGACTCATGCGATAAGCTGCTTTATTTGGCAGGCTTGCCCCTGGTATAAAGTCAATACAGTGACTAATACCCCTCCTTGGTGGCAATTCATCTAGAAGATCATCTACCACAATGTCTCCAAAATCCTGCAGCAACCTCTGAACTTCTTCAGGCAAATCTGAGATTTGTGTATGAAGTACCACTGCCTTTGGTCTCCTTATGATAGCAAAATTTATTTCGTTGTCCTCAATCTGTTTTATAAATTCCTTTCCGCCTAACAGTAGCGCTTTCACCCCACTAGCTTCTGCTATATTTTCCTCCTTGATGGGTACAAGCGTATGCTTGATCCCGTCTTTAACAAACTTATAGAAGTTGGTTTTTCCATCATGAACTGCACTTCTATCAAACTGCCAAGGTTGTCCCAACAGTAAGTGACAGACATCCATTGGCATGACATCGCAAAGGATCTTGTCCTTATACTTACCGATCTGAAACTCTACCTCACACTGTTCGTCAACTAACAGTTGATGCCCTTTCTGCAGCCATGACACTTTGTAGGGAGTAGGATGCTTTAGTTTCTTTAATCCCAGCTTTTCTACCATCTCCACAGCCACCAAATTGTCAGTACTCCCACTGTCAATGATCAACTTACAGCACTTACCCCGTGACTTGCAAAAAGTGCGAAACAAAGCCTTCCGCTGATCCGGTTCTGCAACTTCTTTTGCTGGTTTTAACAGCACCTTATTTAACACCAAAGATTCACCAGTCTCCGGTGTGTTCTCTACTTCTTGAGGTGTCTCCTCAACATCCTCTGGCTGAGCAACATAGGTTCCTCTTCCACCTGCTGGTTCACCTTCAGGATAGTCATATGACTTGTGTCCCAATTTGTGACAATGATAGCACTGGACAGTTACCTTGCCTCGACCAAATCCTCGCCCTCACTGAGCTGGTCGTCCTTCCCTGGTGTTTTTGTCCTTCTCTGTTGTGCCAGCAGATTTGGAACTGCTGCCCTCCTCATTTGAGCCTGTACCTCTACCTCTGCCATAAACCTTGCCTTTTCCCCTGGCAGAACTACCTCCTCTCTTGGTGTTCTGTTTCCTGTTAATTTTTTCTTCTGGCTTCAGTGCAAACTGATAGGCTTCATCCAACGTTTGAGGTGAGAGGATACTGATTTCATCCAAAATCTCCCCCCTCAAGCTATTCACAAATCTAGCTGTTTTTTCTGAGGTATCTTCCACATACCCTGCACGTAAATTCAACTTATAAAATTCCTCTGTAAATTCCCTAACAGTCATTCCTCTTTGCTTCAAGTTCCATACCTGTCGGTACAACATGATCTGGTAATCTTTTGGCAGGAACTTCTCCTTCAGTTTCGCCTCCATTCTGGCCCACTTCTTTATAGGCTGTTTGTGTAGTCTCTTCCTTTCCGCCTGAACGCTGTCCCACCATAAGGACGCATGTCCTTTCAGCTTGGTGGCGGTGAACTTCACTTGTTTGTCCTCACTGGATTCCTCAAACCCAAAAAAATTATTTACTTCACTCAGCCAATCTAATAACACATCTGCAGACAAACTCCCATCATAAGTAGGTAACTCATGCCTTGGCTTATGACTGGACAGCAAAACTGACTTCAACAATCTAAGTTCCGGTGTCACCCTTTCGAACTCGTCCTCTGGTTCAACTACTTCTTCATCACTATCATCTGCTGGGTCTCTCCTTCCCCCAGCCTCCACCACTGCCAATCTTTCACGCAAAACTCGAATCTCCTCTCGAAGTCCCTCATTTACTACTCTACGAACTACTCGTCCTTTCGCTTCCCTTCCTCTTCCTCTTGCCTCTTCCTCTTCCTCTTCCTCTCCTCTTCCTCTTCCTTCAGCTTCCACCTGTTCCATTTGTTCTAACTCAAGAAACTAGCTCTGATACCACTTATGATGGCCTCCCACCGATTCTAATGCACCTGTTGTTGATAAGACTTGTGTCCTGAACGAATTAAAGGTTGACTTAAATTCTTCGTACGTTATCTCGGTATTCGTTTTTAGGGTTTTTATAGGACCCGTCGGTTACTCTCTACACCTGTCGGTTCTCGGGCCTTTTGTCAACTGCTCGCCCGCTCATTTGTCATTTGCACTTTTTCCACTGTGCCGAGTCCTACTCTGCTCTGTGAGAGCTCTTTCAGCTTCGTCTCTCTAGTTTCAATACTGGTTCTGTGGGTTCTCTTGGCCCCTTCTTGCTTTTAAGGTGGTGTTTCAATGGTTATGGAAGCGCCATTTCTCTGCAATGGGTTTGTATTTAGTTTGACTGATTCATTAGCTCGCTTTTGCTGTTCGGATGTCGTTCCTGTTCGATTTTACTGATGGGTTGTTTCATGACAGGTTTTCCACCGAGTATTCGCACTCCAGTTCCACTGCTAAGGTAGGTTTTTGGTTCCCTGATAAACCTTTATGCTGCTTCTTTTTCGTACCCTGACACCCTTGCTCCGTGTCTTCAGGGGTTTGTTGGTTATTTCTTTGTTCGGCTCGGCCTCCTCTGTTTCAGGTGAGCTTCTACACCTCTGGTTGCATTCACTTGTTGTTTTTCTTTAATGATTATTCAAGTTATAACTCTGCTAATCCATCCTCGTTCTTGTTTGCAGGTGGTTCGGTTCCGTTGGTCTCTGATTAGCTTCCTCCACGACCGCTGACAGTCGTTCAAACCCTCCAGTCTTTTATTCCGGGTAGGGTCTTACCATATCAGTCCTTTTGTTATAGAGGTTTCGAGGTTTCGTTTTGTTCGTTGTCTGTCGCCTGCGCGATGAATTTAATGGCTCCCTGGTTGGTGTAACTTCTCCGGTCTTCTGGCACGTTGGTCTTGTTATTGGAGTCTCCATTCTGCAATACGTTTTCTGGGTTTTTTGAGACCCCTGTCCTGTAGGTGGTTAATAGCGTGCTTCGAACCCTGGTCTTGTAAGTTTTGTTGTTTGCTTAGTTTTGTCAGATGGCCTTCGAGTGCTTCAAACCCTCGTCCTGTAATAGGAATGCTCGGTCATTGGGAACTCTCGGGTTATCTGAAACCCTGGTTCGCCGACTCCGTTGGTATTCTCTTGCTGTAATAGTTTTGATTTCCCTGCCTATTATGTAATATATTTTCGCGTAACTCTGTTTCGGTTTTGTTGAATGGGTTTTGGTCTCGAAAGGACCGTGAGACACCTGGATTGTGTATAAATTGTATTGATAATGAAATAATACAGCTATTTTGATTTCACTCTGGCATTGCTTTATTCATATTAATGTGAAGGTTTTATGGGTTACCTGAGTTGGTTTACGCGTGCAGTTTCTCGTTCCCTTTCATTCTGGAAGTAATATTTTTATGCCTGCTCTCTGCATTTCTCATTAGCTCCCTCTGTCTGGAGTTTGTCTGCACTTGAAATTGTTCATTCTCCTCTGTCTGGAAGAAATTAATTGTGTATCTGCTCTCTGCTCTTCTCGTTAATTCTTTCTATACTATTACTCCAACGCAAGTTTAGTTACACACAGAATTATATATGCATGAAATTTTCTTTTACAGTGGTGATACAGTAGAGAAAGTAAAATAAAAATGTTTAATTTGGAAATGACTGTATTTCTTTTGTTTCTCTTGCTGAGGAATCCCTTACATTGTTTATCTTTTCTCTTTTAAACCCTTGAAACACCACAGTTCTGTTCAGGTAGAACTGCCCAACAGAATTGGGTAACTGTCTACCAATTCCTAACTGTTCCTAACTAACACAATTTGTAAAGAGACTAGTTAACTAACTAAAGAAATTAATTAACTGACAACCTATTTTGCTGTTAATAATTTATATTGAAAAGAAACAGTTCGTAACTCTAATCGACCTGGTCATAATGTCTTTCTGACAAAATAAAATAAATAAAATAAGGTAAAATAACTGACAAGTCTAACACCTGTCCAGCTATGTCATGTATTCTTGCCTCTTCGTGAGACTGTCAACCAACTTCTGTCTCCTCGGAGCTGGATGCTCCTGCATCATCTAGAAATTTCTGTATATTGTTTCCTATCATTTGAAATGCCATATCATACCAAAATATAAAGGGGATATGCAAGGGTTGAACAAAAATCATAAATTCTTTAGGGATTTTCTCCTCTAAATTGCAGTGACGCATTAATTAGTTCAAGTAAAGCCCTTTGATCCTAGTAAGAAGGGACACATTGGAAAATTATATCCCTATCATCCTTGAGATGGGAGAGAAAGATTATGTATCCTCAACCAAACATAAAAAATTTGAAGGAACCCTTTGTTAGTGGGTGTCATAACTCTTCATGCCAGAGCTCAATAGCCTTATGGCTTGCCACCAAAGTCCTGTGAACTTGCTAATGAATTTTTTGTCATAGAAAATGTGAGACTTTTGTCTAGGAGGCTAGGTGGATATATTTACCTATAAAATCTAAAAGTTTTTATTAAAAAGTTTGTTGCCCTTTTGTCTTTGAAGGAGATTAATTCTTTATTGAAAATGCAATAAGTTTGAAAATTCTTTGCTTTTCTAGCCAAAGATGTCCTAAGTCCATGGTGTTCCATTTTATTTTTGGTGGGGTTTTATGTTCCCCTAGGATTTACTATTAAAACCTTGAAACAACTACATATACATGGTCAAATTAATACATTCTTAATATTGTGTTAATCTTGACCTAAGCATTCAATAGTTAAGATAACCTCAATGCATTAATAATAGTTTTCTATTCATGGTTTATGGGATTATGGATTTGGTAACCCATGGTAATACATATGATGTCGCTTATTTAATGGATTAGAATACTCCATTATAGAAAAAATTATGTTGGCATGTAGAAGTTTAGGTGGATCATATCATCATGAGTGCATGATGTAGCATGGTATAGGTGAAGAAAGCGTGATATTGCTAATCAATAAGGCTTGTGAAGATCATAGCTTTGAAAGTGTATTATAATATTGTTAGTTACTATCAGGCTAAGAGGTAACTCCTCAAAATGATATTGTATTATTCATTTAGGTTGTCATTATTATATACAAGAGGGAGTGACTATTTAGTTTCATCTCTCGATGACTCTCCATTTCCTCTATTATTTATTTACACTATTTACAGTTGTTCACCCAATCCCTATGATTAGGTGTCAACATTCCCCCCCTTAATTTGAAGGGATGTTGGTGAGTCCAAGCATCGTTATTAATCTTTCAAACTTTTTTCTTCCAAGCGCTTTGGTGAAGATGTCTACAATCTTCTTATTAGTGGAACAATGGCAAAGATGGATTGTTTTGGCCTCAACATAATGTTGAATCAGATGATATTTTGTATTGATGTGCTTCATTCGATCATGGAACTTTGGATTCTTGGCAAACTTTATTGCCGAGTTATTGTCAATCATGAGTGGAATCGATTGTACTTGTTTTACCTGCAAATCTTCCAAAATTTTCTTGACCCACACAATTTATTTTGTTGCCTCAGCTGCTGCCAAATATTCTTCCTCTGTTGTGGAATCTGTTGGAACTGATTGTCTGTGTGATCTCTAGGAGACAACTCTTGATCCAAGACTCATAGCATAACCCAAAGTAGATACCCCAGTTTCTTTGTCTCCATCAAAGTCTCAATCAGAGTATCTAATCAAGCTGAAGTTGCCCACTTGTGTATACTTGAGTTCCCTTCAGGTACTTTAGAACTCTTTTTGCAGTAGAACAATGTCCCTCACAAGGTTTTTGCATAAACCTGGAGAGGATTCCAACAGAAAACGAATTGTTTGGTTTAGCAGTAGTCTGGTAGTTGAGACTTCATACAAGTTGTCTATACTTTGTTGCATCCTCAAATTCTTTTCCTTCAGTGGATGTGAGCTTTAAGTTTTGTTCCATTGGAGTAGTCATAGGATTGCACTCAGTCATGCCAAACCTGTTCAACAGATCTCCAATGTACTTCTTTTGAGAAAGAAATATGGACTTCGAATGTTGAGTTACTTCAATACCAAGATAGTAATGAACATAGCCCAAATCAGTCATTTCAAAAACTTTCCTCAATTCCTTCTTTATGGATGCAATGTAGCTCTCATTATTTCCTGCCATCAAAAGATCATCTACATAAGCCATAAGATATACAATAGTTTTGCCAACCTTCTTGACAAACAAAGTTGCATCATCAAGATCATAATGTTTGAAATTGAGTTTCATAAGAAGCTTAGTTAGTTTTTCATACCAGGCTCACGGTGCTTGTTTGAGGCCATACAAGGATTTCACAAGTTTGCATACTTTATGTTGATGTCCTTTCACAGAAAATCCTTCAGGCTGGGACATAAAAACATTCTCTTTTATATCTCCATTCAAGAAAGCATGTTTTACATCCATTTGATGGAATTTCCAACTGTTCTGTGCTACTAGGGCAAAGATTGTCTGGATGGTAGCCCATTTTGCTGTGGGGGAAAAAGTCTCCTCATAATCGACCCCTTCCTCTTGTGCAAAATGTTTTGCCACAAGCTTGGCTTTGTGCTTGTGAAGTGAGCCATCAGCTTTATACTTGTTCTTATAGACCCACTTGTAGCCAATTGGTTTGGTTCCCAATGGAGGATCAACCAGCTTCCAAGTTCCATTTTTTATCAAGGCATCATACTCCTTTTGCATTGCTTGTTTCCATTCATCATGAGAAGTAGCTTCTTTGAAGGAAGTTGGTTCAAAACCTATAGAAAAATTCAATTCAAAATCATAAGAAACATTCATATCAACAAGTGAATCAGAGTCATTTACATCACCTCCATTTTGTCCAGTTGGATTTCTAGTTCCTGTCTTTCCAACCTCATTAGGATGAACACTTTCAAGTATCTTTGTCAGCCACTTTGGGGGACCTTTCTAAGATGGTCCAGGCTGCTCCATTGATTGAGTTGGGACTAAATCAAGATTGAGTCTCACAATTATGTCAATCATATCACTCAAAGTATCATCCATTGTTGGAGTTTCATGTGGGGGAGAGAGAACTTCAGAAAGAATATTCCATGGGTTGATCTAGTATAGGAATCCCCCCTTCAACATGTTGAATCTAATTATCAAATCCTTGAAATGTTTTTGCATTTGTGAATCTATCCAAGCAATCAAGTTTCCGCTCAACAACATTGTCAGTTTTGGATGATTCAAGAAAGATTACATCTCTAGATACAACAAACTTTTTATTTACTTCATCATAGAGATAGTATGCTTTGGAGGTGTTTGAATACCCTAGGAAGATACACTTATATAACTCCTTGCACCAAGTTTGTTTCTATGTACCTTTGGTATCAAGGCATAATAGGTGGAACCAAAGACCCTGAGATGCTTTACCAAAGGAATGTGTCCATACCACATTTCATAAGGAGTCTTGTTTCTAATAGCATTAGATGGACATCTATTATTTACATATATAGCACATAGAACCGCATCAGCCCAAAACATCAATTTTACATTTTTGAAAAACATCATGGCGCACACCATATTTAATATCGTCCTATTCATTCTTTCATCTACTCCATTATGTTGGGGATTATAAGGCATAGTTGTTTGATGTTTGATCCCATGTTGGCGAAGATAGTTTTCAAATTCATTTGAAGTGTATTATTTTCCATTATCAGTGAAAATAGAGCCAATATGAGATTGTGCATCATTTTCAATCCATGCATGAAAGTTCTTGAATGTTTGAAAATCATCAGATTTGTTCTTCAATAAATAAACCCAACACATTCTGGTGTAGTCATCAATAAATGTCATCATATATTTATTTCAATTTGCAGAAGGAACAAGCATTGGACCAAATAAATCTGAATGATTGAGTTCAAATTTTCTATGTGCTCTGGAATGTGAATCATGAAAAGATTGTTTGCTGTGATTTCCTAGAATGCAAGCATCACATTGCTTAAGTTTCCTAGGAATTGTAGGAAAACTAGTGACACCGTTTTTCTTCAACAAGCAGAGGTTGTCATAGTTTAAGTGTCCAAATCTAGTATGCCATGATAAACTTGATGGAAATGTACCTTCTTCATAATGAGAATTGTATGAGAAATTTTGTGCACGAGCAGAGGTACCCTGTAACTTGTGAAGCCTTTCTTCTTCTATCCCCATCATGACAAGTGAGGGGTTTGAAGCTTTTCTCACCTCAAGCTTGCCATCAAACATATGAAAGGAGTGTCCTTGCTAGTAGATGTGGACCAAGGAAAACAAGTTTCTCCTCAGTTGTGGGAGATATAAAACATGATGCAGAAGAAAGTCCGGAAGACCAGGAAATTTAAGCCTAATTGTGCCAAGCCCTGATGGCTTGAGTTTTGATTTGTCTGTAAAGTATACTGTTCCATCAACATTGTCAATAAATTATTCAAAAAAATATCTTCTAAAAGTCATGTGGCAAGTTTCTCCTGAATCAAGCAACCAATCACTTTTCCAAGAAGCAAGTGAAGCATTAAATAAATCTTCATTTACTCCAATATTACAATGTACCACAACATAGTGAGTGGATTTAGGTGCTTTACCTTTCTCTTTATCATTAGTTTTACCCTTGGGTTGGTTTCTTTCCTACTTAATTTTGTCCCAAGGCAACTTGCATGTGGATGCATCATGTGATCCATCTCTTTTGCAGCGTATGCAATGCAAATCTAACTTTTCTCCTTGAGAGTGTCTGCCCCCCCTGCCACTAAAATTTCTTCCTCTTCCTCTTTGACCACCTCTTCCTCTAGAAGAATCTTAAGCAAAATTCTTCTCTCTATGTGCAAGACACATAGCCTCTTTAGAAGACTAAGGAGATATCTTCTTCCCAAAATCTCTCTCTCTTTCAGCAAATTTTTTCATAAGGGAGTCAAAGGTAATATCTTTGAGGTTTCCATTTTCTTGCAATGATTCGAGATAATTTGAGTAAGTGGGATAAAGTGCCTTGAGAAAAGCTATCAGAGGAATGTCTAGTTCAACATTAGTGACTTTGATATCATGCATAATAGATTTTACTTCTGATGCAAGAGTAAGAGGATCATCATTTTGTAATTCAAGGGTGAAAATTTTAATCATGAGTTGAACAACTTCAAGTATAGAGTGTGAGTCATAGAGTTCCTTCAATTTTTGTAAGGCTTCAAAAGAATTTGAAAATGGCAAAATATGGTGACTCACCTCTTCATTTACTGATGTTATAATCAATGCATAAGCCTTGCTATTCTTATTTTCCCAAATGGCGAATTCCTTGTCTGAGGTAGGTTGTTCTGGCTCTTTGTCTCCATCTCCAACACACACTTATTTCCACAACTCATTAAAAATGATAGTGTGTTTGATTTTCCGTGACCATGCTAGATAGTTCTCCTTGCCAATGAGAACCACTCCCACAATAGATATCAATGAATTCATTGTAAAACATGTGTTTTGTAAAAAAAACTTCTGTTGGCAAAAACAATGTGCTTTTGATGTAAAACAATTTGCAGTGTAGTAGAAATATTATGAATTCTTATGACAACCAAGAAACAAGATACAGTTTCTTACAAAACAGGGGCACAAAATCATGAAAGAAATTGCAACAAGCCAAAAACAAATCACAGGTCACATCTTCGAATCTTTGCACCTCAGAAACAACTCCCCATATACCCAAATCTCTGGTTCAACATTCAACGCGTTGGATAAAATGTTGACTTGTACACATACCTCCTTTGGCTTGGAGGAAAACACTGCCTCCATACCATGTAATACCGAAACTTCTTCAAGGTAATGAAAAACTTGCATATGGCAGTAGAGCGGAGGGGAGGTCTGTGTATTACCATGGAGAAACGTATTAGTGAGAGAGTTGTATTACCAAAGGAGGAGTATTACCATAGTGTGATGCCATGGGAAATACTATGTATGGGAGCAACGTATCGAAGAGTGAGAAGTGCCTGGAGCGTTTCAAGAACCAGAACTTCTTCAAGTGACTCGCAAGTGAGGATAAGTCCACTGTATTTGCTACAGATGCAATCATGGCTATATTAATGTGTGTTCTGCAGTTTGTCTATTCATGGGACATTGTAGCTGAGAAGGTCGGCAACAAGCTGTTCTTTGATAAGAGAGATGGGTCTGGAGTAGCATATCGATGAAAAATAACAACACGGGGGTGTGAACTGAGCTGTATGGAGTTTTAACTAAACAATGCGGTGATACCAATCATTTGCAACTACCAAAATATGTTGGAGTATCCTAGGTATGGAGGTATAGACCAACGTTCGGGCTAGTTTAGGCAGCGTTTAGCCAATGTTTAGGAATAAAAAATGCATATGATAGTGTATGGAAGGTGGGTTCAGGCCTTAGGAGCATGGCAGAGGTGTCAGTTCTGCAAAATAGGTAGAACATAGGTAGGAGGGAGTTACAAGGGCATACTAGAATGCCAAAAATGGAGTTGGCTCTGATACCATGTCAGGCCAGGAGGTAACTCCTCAAAATGAGATATACAAGATGGAGTGACTAGTCAGTTTCATGTCCCGATGACTCTCCATTTCCTCTATTATTTATTTACGCTATTTACAGTTGTTCACCCAATCCCTATGATTAGGTGTCAACAGTTACTAAGAAATACATTGAGCTTGCTCTGGAGTGTGGGATTTTTCTCCAAAAAGGGTTTCCCCAAGAAATCATTATCGTGAGTGTTGTTTATGTTTTCCCTTATAAATTTTAACATGTGGTATTACAATCAAGTATGCTTAGAGTCTTTAGTGAGAGTGGATTTTATGTTTCTTGGATGATGAATTATAGCTTGGTAACAAGGTGAAGAAATCGAAATAATGGTTCATGGATATAAACCATGGTGAATTACAGTGAGAAATTCATGATGCAAGAGCATGCGACTCAGAGGGAAAAAGCCTGCAGTTTCTATGTTTTTTTCTAGTTAAAAATAGGATAAAAATAAAACATGCTATCTTTTTTAAAAAAAGTAGGATAAGAGTGGAGAATAAAACTTGCTATCTTTTCATAAGATAGACAAATTGTAAAAGCCTTAAATTACTATGTAAAAGGATGCTTTTGTGATAGGGAAAATTATCCATTAAGAAAAAAAATATAGATTGGCCGCCAAGTTTGAGGGGGAGACGATGCCAAAAGTATTATGATGAAGCTTTGTCTCGATGTTCTAAAGAAACCAATGATATTTTGCATGTATTCATTAGTTATTTTATTGTGAATTGTTGAAGGTTTTTTGTCGAAGACTATGTTTGAATTAATATGAATTGGATTTGGGAAGTCGCTGTAAGCTAGAGAATTTCCGCAGTTTTATTATGAGCGCAACTGATTGCATGTAATATATATATATATATATAATCGTGTATTAAATGTTGTTGCTATCTATATATTCATCTCTTGAACAGGTTGAATGGGAGCGTATTCTCCAACGATTAAATTTGAATGGGAGCGTATTCTCCAGCGATTAAAGTGTGAATCATTATACGCCTTACCTGAGTGGCTATTCCCTGATTCTTTTGGTCGAATGCAGTGTTGTATGCGTGGCTGCATGCGTGGTTATTTTCTTTGTTTTCTTTTGGGTCGAAGTTCGAGCTGCAACCGAAAGGAAAGGAGTGTTGTGGGTTTTCATTGTGTTTCTTAACTGTTTGTGTGGAGAGGGCAAGAGCGCCTTGGGTTGGCTGCCAATTGATTGTGGTGACGGTTCCTCACAAGCTCAGGGAAAGAGCATGTTGTAGTTCCTAGCTTGTCTGCCGATAGAGATTCTATCATTTAATTATACTCAAATACTGGTTCGCTATTGCATATATCATAATCGATTGATCCATGTGGATGGTGTGAACCAGCGGTGGTGGTTCGTTGGTATTCAAGACATCATTGTGTTAGAATGAGGTCTATTGAATTTCGCTTGCATAGGTTGTAGCGTAAATCCTTCCTTTGAAAGATTGCAATAATCATAGATATATAGTCCCTTGTAAAGCCTGCATAATTCTTTTTAATTTGCTGCCTTTGATTATAAATTAGAAAGGTTGTGACTTGTTGAAAAGAAATGAAGCTATCAGTTTAATGACTGATACGCTTGGAGAAAATACAAGGGAAAGAGAGGTAGATATTGAGGAGATTGTAGTCAAATTGGAGAGACTATCTTTAACGTTTGCACCCCCGCCATCATTAGTGGTATCAGATCCATCAAATGACATTGAATTGAATCTCAGGAGCAGGAGAAGGATGGCTTTCATAGTTGGAAGAGGACGGCCTGTTGCGAATGCCGAAATAATGGAAACCTTAGAAGCGCTACGAGCTAGATTGGATGCGTTAACCTTAGACAAAAACATAGATGATGGAGATGTCAGTGAGCAAGAAGTTGAAGCTACAGAGGAAGAAGATGTATAGGTTACTCCTGAGATGAGGTTCTTTCAGTCAGTGTTGAAATCCATAGCCAGGCCATGGAACCAATTAGTATCGGTATACCAAGGAGGACTGAATCCAGAAGAATTGATTGACTGGATTAATAGCATGGAGAAATTCTTCAATTATGAAGAAATGGAAGATGAGAAGAAAGTAAAGTTTGCTGTCACCAAATTAATATGCCATGCAGCGCTCTGGTGGGATGGTGTGCAGGAGGAAAGGAGGATACTTGGTAAGCAGCCAATCAAGAATTGGAGCAGAATAGTAGAAAAGTTAAAAGGTAAGTTTTTTTCCAGTGATTATCGGCAAACATTATTTAGACAAATGCAAAATCTTAGACAGAGAGCTTTAACAGTGAAAGAATATACAAAAGAGTTTTATAAGGTGAGCATAAGAGCTGGAGAAGCCCAAGACACAGATGAGAAGGTGGCTAGCTATATGAATGGCCTCAGGATGGACATTCAGGATGAGATAAGTATGCTGTCTCCTAAAACAGTAGAGGAAGCTTATCAGATAGCATTGACAACTGAGGAAAAACTCATGAGGAAGTAGTCTTCCAGAGGGAGAGGGACTTTCAGAGGAAAAGAAAGTCAAGGTGGTAGTGGAAGATCTACACCACCTAAAGAAGGAGCTATCAGTAGCTCAACCCAGCATGCACCCACAAGAGGTGATGCAAGAGGCAGAGGGAGTTTTTCTAGAGGAAGAGGAGGCAGAGAAATAAGATGTTACAGATGCAATAAGCTGGGACATAGAGCTTTTGAGTGCCCAGAGAATGAAGAAATAAAGCAGAGGAATGCAATTGTTGCTCCAGCTGAGGGAGAGATGCCAGTGGCAGCAATACCAGAAGAAGTAAATACACCAGAAAGAGGAGAATATCTGGTACTTAATAAAGTTCTCCTTAAACCAGCAAACGAGATAGATGAACCACCACAAAGGAAGACTTTATTTAGGACAGTGTGCAAAGTCCAAGGGAAATGTTTCCAGATGATCATTGATAGTGGCAACACTGGTAATTTGGTTTCTACAAAAGTAGTGGAGAAATTGAAGCTGAAGATAATGAAGCATCCAACACCTTATAAAGTGTCATGGTTGAAAAAGGGACATCAACTGCTGGTAAGTGAACAGTGTGAAGTGGAATTTCAGGTGGGCAAGTACAAAGTTAAAATTGTTTGTGATGTGATGCCTATGGACGTGTGTCACATATTGCTTGGAAGACCTTGGCAATACGACAGAGGATCCATACATTATGGGAAGAGAAACACCTACAAGTTTGGAAAGGATGGTGTCAATCATACATTGTTTCCTTTGCAGGAAGAAGATGTACCGGGACAGAAGACTGATTCAAAAACTCTGTTACTTGGAGGAAAGGAATACTTGGAGCAGATAGTGGATGTACAGTTGAGACGGGAAGAGCTCAAAGTAGCTGAGTTGGAAGAGGAGGTTTCCATTGGCGAAGCAGAGGAGAAGATCATTGATGATTCCTTGAGTTATTGGGTAAATCCATATCAGTTGGATAGTGTGAACTCTTGTGTTTATATAGCTGACAATTGTGATGTGATTACAGGTGTTGGGAAGGATGCGCAATCTTGTGAAGCTGTCACAAACATGGGAAAGAATCTTTCAGGAGATAAGTACTTTGGAGAAGAAAGCAGCAATGCTTTTGCTGTTACAACACAGGAAGTTCTTGTGAATGAAGAAAAGGATCAGCTTGAGGAGTTGGTATATGAACCAACAGTTGAAACTGTTGAAACTTGTAGTTTTAAAACTAACAAGTTATGTATGAATGCAGGGATGATACATGATGATGATCAATTTGTTATAAATGTTGATAATGACAAATTGTTTTTATTAAGTGATGGACAGATAACTGAGTTTATTGCAGGAGTTGAGAATCAGAATTATGTTCTGATAACAGATGATGAGATGGTAACAACAGGAATCTTGGATTGTGAAAGTATTGAAGATTGCACAAAGAGTTTCTCAAAAGAGATGACAGGTTTATGGCATGAGTTAAGTGTTCTAGAGAAGAGACTAGAGGTACAGAGGATAAATATTCAAAATATAAAGACAGAGATGAATGAAAATAAAGAGGTTCATTTTTATGAACCAGAATACAGAGGCATTCGCGGAGAAGATGATTCTGAGGATAGACATAGTGATAATATCAAGAATGATTGGGATCAGTGTACCGAAATACTGGCAATGGGAAATAAGGCACTAAGGCCTTATGAATTTTATTTTAACAAGTGTTTTGTGAATGCAGGTATTGTTACAGAACATTTGACTCAGTTGAGTAGTCAAATGAAGGGAGAAGAAGTTTTCTTTTCCAGAAGACAAGAGGGTATGGATGATCGGGTGGCAGTCATAACAGAAACAATCATAGAAGCAAGAAGTCAGCAAGTGATAGTAAAAACTGAGCAAGCCGTCTTAGCTCAGCAGGCAGCAAGAAATCAGCGGCTTGAAGAACTATTGGACAAGGAAATTGAATTAATTAGAAGAATCATGTTGAAAGTGTCTCGCAGGAAGACATCAGCAAGGAAGAGAAGCAGCAGAAGCAGCAACAAAATGAAAATAGGGACAGATTGTGAAAGTGCAGCTAGTGGAGCAAGACAGCAAAAAATATGGAGACCTGGAGAAAAGCAGCAAGCAACAACAGATGATGACTTGCAGAATAAAGTGTGGGATCCTGGAAGACAAGAACAAAGACTAAAACGCATGATCAGGAGATCATGATCATTTTCAACCTTGGGAGTCTGATGCAGGAGCATGCGACTCAGAGGGAAAAAGCCTGCAGTTTCAATGTTTTTTCTAGTTAAAAATAGGATAAAAATAAAACATGCTATCTTTTTTTTTTAAACTAGGATAAGAGTGGAGAATAAAACTTGCTATCTTTTCATAAGATAGAAAAATTGTAAAAGCCTTAAATTACTATGTAAAAGGCTGCTTTTGTGATAGGGAAAATTATCCATTATGAAAAAAAAGATAGATTGGCCGCCAAGTTTGAGGGGGAGGCGATGCCAAAAGTATTATGATGAAGCTTTGTCTCGGTGTTATAAAGAAACCAATGATATCTTGCATGTATTCATTAGTTATTTTACTGTGAGTCGTTGAAGGATTTTTGTCGAAGACTGTGTTTGAATTAATATGAATTGGTTTTGGGAAGTCACTGTAAGCTGGAGAATTTCCGCAGTTTTATTATGAGCGCAACTGATTGCATGTAATATATATATATATATATAATCGTGTATTAAACGTTGTTGTTGTCTATATATTCATCTCTTGAACAGGTTGAATGGGAGCGTATTCTCCAGTGATTAAAGTTGAATGGGAGCGTATTCTCCAACAATTAAAGTGTGAATCATTATACGCCTTACCTGAGTGGCTATTCCCTGATTCTTTTGGTCGAATGTAGTGTTATATGCGTGACTGCATGCGTGGTTATTTTCTTTGTTTTCTTTTGGGTCGAAGTTCGAGCTGCAACTGAAAGGAAAGGAGCATTGTAGGTTTTCATTGTGTTTCTTAACTGTTTGTGTGGAGAGGGCAGGAGTGCCTTGGGTTGGTTACCAATTGATTGTGGTGACGGTTCCTCACAAGCTCAGGGAAAGAGCGTGTTGTAGTTCCTAGCTTGTCTGTCGATAGAGATTCTGTAATTTCATTATACTCAAATACTGGTTTATTATTTCATATATCATAACCGATTGATCCATGCGGATGGTCTGAACCAGCGGTGGTGATTCGTTGGTATTCAAGACATCATTGTGTTAGAATGAGGTATATTGAATTGCGCTTGCATAGGTTGTAGCGTAAATCCTTCCTTTGAAAGATCGCAATAATCATAGATATATAGTCCCTTGTAAAGCCTGCATAATTCTTTTTAATTTGCTGCCTTTGATTATAAATTAGAAAGGTTATGACTTGTTGAAAAGAAATGAAGCTATCAGTTTAATGACTGATACGCTTGGAGAAAATACAAGGGAAAGAGAGGCAGATATTGAGGAGATTGCAGTCAAATTGGAGAGACTATCTTTAACGTCTGCACCCCCACCATCAATTCATCACAAGGATTTCAATGGACCATATGTAGAAACACATTGAGGAAGACATACTTGGTAAATGAGTGGTTTGGCACACATTATTTCTAGTAGAGAAGGATGTAGGTAAAGAAGTAGGTATATTGTTCTTCCTTTATTTATTCAAGGATACAATGGTAAGTAGTTGGTCGAGAAGTGTTTGGTCTATGTAATTATATGTAGAGCAAGAGGAATGTTGAAAATGAAATAGGTTGATGTTTCATAGCATCACATTCTTACACATATAATCATAATTACCTTTTATGGAGTTGAATTTTATCATATGGTTGTAGGACTTATTTGCACATACGTGCCCCTAATTTGAAAGTACAATGGTGTAAGACTTATATGATGGTCCTAGGGGGGTGTTTGGGTGATGCTGCATTCTTGGAAATCTGATATATAAATTTTTAAAGGGTTATTTGTTTATCCCAAGTCAAGTTTAAAGAGGGAATGTTAGGCTATTCTTGACTTAATCATATAGTAGTTAGGACAACCTTGATACAATTAATAATAAGTTTACCTTTCATGGTTTATTGTCTCATGGTTTTGGTAATCGATGGTATTTTACCATGGCATTACATATGAAAAATCCATTTAATGGATTCAAATATTTCATTCTAAAATACCTCAGGTTGGCCCATAGAGGTCTGGTTCATCAAGTACTATTACGTACATGATGGGTAATTGATGGTATTTTACCATGGTATTACATATGAAAAATCCATTTAAAGGCTTCGAATATTTAATTCTAAAATACCTCATGTTGGCCCATAGAGGCCTAGTTCATCAATGTACTATTAAGTACATGATGTAGTATCATGTAAGTCAAGAAAGAATGAGCTTAGTCCTCGTTATTCATATCAAGATAATAGTTATAGAAGTGTATTGTAACTAGAAATTGTTATCGAGAAATACATTGAACGTGCTTTGTGTAATGAAACTTACATAGATATATTATACCTAATATAATTAAACCCAACAAATACCTGCCACATGAAAGGTTATAGCCCAAAACATCTCTCTCTCTATGTGTGTGTGTGTGTGTCCTTTTCATTGTAAGTAACATGAAATAATAAAAAATAGTTGTTTACTTAATTTATTTTCCACGAGTTTGTATTACTGTCATTCGTCCTCATTTCCCTCATCGCATCCACCTCTCTCTTCACTATCGCATCATTCCTATTAGACATTGCATCAATACTATTTTGATGCAGTGCTCCATGTCCACAAAATTGTTTTTTCCATTCCCACAATCTCGTCCATGTCACCTTATTTCTTATTGCTCCTTATCCAAATTTAAACAGGAAGGAAAAAAATTACAGACATAACCATAAACATAGAGATGCAACAGAAATAATACTTCATTTCATTAATGTAAAATACTGAAATATGCTTACAAACAGAAATGGAAATAAACTAGCTAGGGCGATGGTAGCTTATCTTTGAGAAGAGATGTGGCGGCTGCATGCCTCTAAACTACCTTACAATGAGGCTTAAGGGCCTTTTTATTATTGAACAATAAGAGCAAACCCTAAACAACCAAAACCCTAACCCGAGGAGACGTAACACCAAGATTTTATGGGCCCTGTTGGGGTGAGTTGGATAGCCAACTTCCCGGGGTCGTGACTTGGTCATATTATCTCTATTTGACATGCATGATAACCCATCGGAAAGATCTCTTCGAGCACTACGAAAGAAAAGATGATTTTAGACAAAAATCGCTAGCTGTATATTTCCAAAAAAACATCGTTAAGGGCCTTAAAACAGCTCCGGAAGGTTAAGACTCGAAAAACTACTAAAAATAGTAAATTGTGCTACAATTAAGGAAACTAAAAAACTAAAAGAAGCAATGGTGGGGGTCCAAGTGGAATTGGTGGGTGGCCACCAATATCCACCTGGATCATTCCTCCCCCCTTAGGAAGTAATGGTCCCCATTGCGTTGAGTTCCTCCATGAGATGAGGAAACTTCTGCTGAACTTGGTCCATGGTGAGCCACTTGCCCTGGTGAAGGAGTTGGCCTACTTTGACAACTCGATACAGTTGGATATTTTGCTAGCTAGTGTGCTTGATTTGTGTGTCCATGATCCGATTAGTTGCAGCTTGTTCCATGCAATCTGGATTTAACTCTATGGGTGTGAGTTGTTTTGCAATGTCGGATGTGTCTAGTAATGGTGGAAAGTATGGCCGAAGGCGATCCACATTGAACATTGGGTGCAAGCCAAGGAATTAGGGGAATGTTGAGCTCAAATTCATTGTCTCCCATGGCCTTGGTAATGGTGTAAGGACCATATCAGAGTGGACTGAACTTCTGATAGGCTCCGGTAAGGTGTTCCTTTTGCAAATGCAACCTGCCTTTGTCACCCACCTGAAACTTATCTGGCACCCAATGTTGATCATGTCGCTTCTTGTACTTGGGATTTGATTTCTCCAGAATTTCATGGACCTACTAGTGAATATGTTGGATGTGCTCAATGAAGTTGTTTTCCATACCTGTTTCGGACTAGACATGAGAGAAATCTGCGTGAGTAGCTGCAAATGGCATGGCCGCATCAATGGGACATAGTGGTTGGAATCCCAAGCCCACCTAAAAATGGTTGTGCCCAGTCGAGCTGTGGAGAGCACAGTTGTAGCTGTGCTAAACATAGGGGAGGCTCTCGTCCCATGTGCGAGGATGCTTTGAGTTGTACATCTGCAGAATGTGTACAATCATCCTGTTGAAAACCTCTATCTGGCCATCAGTTTAAGGATGGAAGGTTGTGGACTTAGTGAATTTGATGTCCAACATCGACCAAACACTGGACCATAATGTACTGAGGAACCTACTATCCTAATCTGAGATGATAGATTGTGGGATCCCAAAGTGTACCCACACTCGTTCAAAGAAGAGTTTAGCAGTGGCTTCAACAATGATATTCTTTTGTAGGCCACCATAATGGCCATCTTCGAGAACCTGTCGACAACCACAAAAACACAGTCGTTTCCATGCTTAGTGGAAGGAAGGCCTGACATGTAATCCATGGAGATGGATTCCCAAGGTTGAATAGAGGTAGATAGTGGGGTATAGAGTTCTTGCTTCTTGATGGTTGGTTTGGCAATGGCATAGGCAGTGCATGATCTGGTGTACTTCCCGACATCTTGTCGAAGATTCGGCCAATAGAAATACTTCTATAGTACTGCCACCATTTTCTCAACCTCGAAATGCCCTGCAACCTGACTATAGTGTGCTTCCCAAATCATCTTAGCATGCTCACTTGAAGGAACACAAAGGTGACCCAGGTGGCATAACAAGGCTTCCTGGAGGTGAAAATATGGAACATGCTAACCCTCCAACAGTGTCTGGTATGTGTGGCTGAATGCTGGGTCGCTTTTGTAGATAAGTGGCCAATCAAAAGTCTTGTGCCCACAAGAGTTGAGCACGGTGGTTAACGTCATGATCGGTAGTCAACTGAGGCAATCTGCAACATTATTCGTGTTGCCCTTCTTATACTTGATATTCAAATGGAACTGTTGCAGGTATGTGGACCACTTCTAATGGCGATCATTCTACAATTTTCCTTGGGTCCGTATGAACTGTAGGGGTCAGTGGTCTGTGTGGATGACTGTTTCCTTCCCCAAAATGTAATGCTTCCATTGTCGGTAGGCCTGCATAATGGAATACATCTTTTTGTCATAAGTGGGATACTTCCGGACTGTTTTTGAAAGTGTCTCACTATGATATGCCACTGAATGCCCGTGTTGAGTACGTAGTGCTCCAATAGCATAGTCAGAGGCATCTGCCTTGACCTCAAATGGTTGTTGCAAGTCTGGTAATGAGAGCACTAGTGTCGAGCAGAGGTGATCTTTCAACTCTGTGAATGCCTTCTATTGAGATTCAAACCAAAAGAATTTTGCTTTTGCTCCTCCCTTGGTGACTTGACTCAAGGGCCAAGTGATATGAGAAAACCCCAACAAGAACTTGCGGTAGAAGTTAGCAAGACCTAGAAAGTTGCGAAGCTCTGTCAAAGTGGTTGGAGATGGACAATCCCGAATGACTTGGATCTTGGCTGGATCCACATGCACCCCCTGTTCATCAATAATGTATCCCAGATACTGAACCTGGGTCATGCCAAAAGTGTATTTCTCCAAATTAGCACATAACTTCTGTTGCCGCAGTGTTTGGAGAACCTGTCGAATGTGGTGGAGCTACTCTTCCCAACTCTAGCTGAAGATCAAGATGTCATCCAAGTATACCACTACAAATGAGTTGGTGAATGGCTGCAAGATGTCATCCATTAGCCTCATGAATGTTGCAGGAGCATTCATCAATCCGAAAGGCATAACCCACCATTCGAAAAGGCCCTCCTTGGCTTTGAAGGTAGTCTTCCACACATCGGAGGGTTCGATTGGTACCTAGTGATATCCTGACTTCCAATCGATCTTGTTGAAATATTTTTCCCCCTTCAATTGGTCCAGGAGGTCATCAATCTGTGGGATCGGGTACCTATTACGGACAGTGATCTTGTTCAGCGCTAGATAGTCAATACAGAGTCTCCAAGTCCCATCCTTCTTCTATACCAACATGATCGGGCTCCCACAGGGCGATGAACTCAGATGGATGTGACCTTTCTACAGCAGCTCCTGAAACTGCCTCTTGATTTCATCGTTCTCCAAAATGGAGCGTTGATAGATTGGTCCATTGGGCAGTAGTGCACCTGGGGTCAGATTGATGGAGTTCTTGACCTAACAGTGCAAAGGAACCCCTGCAGGGAGGTGAATATGTCATTGTACTCCTCCACAACCTTGTCCATTTGTAGTTGTTATGCAGAGGGGCCCTGTCTGGAGGTCATGGCCACCATCTTCTTCTTTCCTTGAGGGTGTATCATTAGGAAAACAAATTTCCCAGTTTTGGAAATGATCTTACTACATTGTTTTGCAGTAACCAAAGAGATGGCGATAGGCGGTGCTACCTCCGATATCCTCTACAACTTATTTCCAAAAGTAACAATAACAACATGGGGCCTTGATTCATACATAGCATGTCACTTCCACAAGTATGGTTGTCCTAATAATACATCACAAACTTCAAGGGGAGTAATGTCACACTATACCTCATCCATGAAGGGCTTGATGTTGTATGGAAGGCGACACTGCTGGCTCACGAAAGGATCTCGTCCTTGGTGAAGCCACCCGATGGTGTACAGTTGTGGATGTGCTATGGTCAGTAAGCCCAGACGCTTCATGACCTCTGTCAAAATGAGGTTCTTTTGGCTACCAATGTCGATAATGAACTGTAGTGGGGATCCCTTTACCCACATCTAAGAGTGGAAGAGACGCTCCTCCTCCTCTGGATCTTCGGGTTCCTCCTTCTGGATCTTCATGGTGGCAACGGTGGCGTTGAGCTCCGCATCAATAATTTGCTTCCCTTTGTCATTCCCCTTGTCGGGTTCTGACTCAGAATCAAAACATGCATCTGATTCTGAAACCTTTAGCTCGGCCACCAATGACTACTTGGCTCGACACTCACTTGTGTTGTGAATGGAGCTCTTATGGAATTCACACCACTTTCCCATGTCCTTTTTCAGCTTTGTGGCGTTGTTCTTTGCTTGCAGCTTTGGTGAGTTGTCTTGGGCCACCCTGCCTTGGATTTTTCCTTTATTCTATGGTTTGGGGTCACCTTTCCCTTGCTTCAGATTCACAAATCCAAAGTCTCACTTCTTCTATTTAAACTTTTGCTCAACCTTGATGGCATATCAGTATGCCATGCCGAGCGAAGAGATGTTCAGGAATTCTATTTCTTCCTGGATGTACTTGTGCAGGCAGCCACAGTACTTGAGTACCAAATGTTGCTCTGAATCCTTGATACCCAACTTGGTGTGAAGGGTATGGAAAATATTGGTAAACTATGGCACATCTTGGTCTCTTCCCTGCCACAGCATGGTCCACTTTATGTATTGATCCTCATAGCTTCCGACAGGGTTGTACTGCTCCTTGATGTTATCCTGGAAGGAATTCCAAGCGGGTGTGGCTGAAAATAGTGAGCCTGTACTTTCATCCTTTTGCTCACAGTAGGTTTCCCACCAGTCCTTGACGTGGGGGTCTACTTTGAGAAGAGCGAAAATAATCTTTTCTCGATTGGAAAAATCATGAACAAAAAAATAACCCTCTAGCAGATTTAACCATTTATCGATGACATCTACGTCTATCTGACCCTTGAATATGAGGATTTAAAAATTAACTTGTACCTTAAATGGTGTGGCGTTTCCAGAGTAGCTGTTGGAAGCCGATTCATCACCCCTGGGTAGCTGCTAAAGGATCTGGCCAAAGTTGTCCATCATCGCATTCCTTTGTCGCTTAAGGGCTTCTTCGAGCAACATTTTGATAGGATCTCCAACAACTCGTATTTCTTTTCATCCACCATGGGAGGTAGTCGAGATTTGCGAGGCTGGTCTTGCAAAGGTTCGACCAATTCAAGCCCTAACACCTTATATCCTGACCTCGTTGGGAACATGCAAAGAAAAACAGAGAAAAAAAAGTAGATCACCTCTGATACCACTGATCTAGATTTAAAGAGGAACACAACAAACTACAGAGATAACCATAAACACAAAGATGCAATGGAAATAATACTTAATTTCATTAATGTAAAATATTGAAATATGCTTACAAACAGAAATGGAAATAAACAATCTAAGGCGATGGTAGCTTATCTCTAAGAAGAGATGTGGTAGTTACATGCCTCTGAAGTGCCTTACAATGAGGCTCAAGGGCCTTTTTATTATTGAGCAATAAGAGAAAACCCTAAAAAACCAAAACCCTAACCCGAGGAGATGTAACACCAAGAGTTTATGGGCCCTATTGGGGTGAGTTGGACAACTAAATTCCCGGGGTCATGACTTGGTCATATTATCTTCGTTTGACACGCATGATAACCCATTGGAAAGATCTCTCCGAGGACTATGAGGAAAAAGAAGATTTTAGATAACAAATCATTGGTCGTAGATTTCCAAAAAAAACGTCGTTTTCAGCCTCAAAATGGCTCCAGAAGTTTAGGACCCGAAAAAATGCTAAAAATAGTAAACTGTGCTACAATTAAGGAAACTGAAAAATTGAAAGAAGCAATGGTGGGGGTCCAAGTGGAACTGGTGGGTGGCCACCAATATCCACCTAGATCAGTTCCATTCTAGTGCTTTCCAAACCCTCATTTAAAAATGCCACCATTATGGATCCTCATTTAGCTTGGACCATGAACTTAACCTCACCCTCTCATAAATGTATCAAATAACTCATCCCTTGTTTATCCACATTTTCACCACCTCCATTCTTACCCATCAATTCCCCGTAATTCATAGTGTCAAGGAAAACACTAAATTCTAAGAAATGATCTACAGTTTTTGGAAATTTGATTATTACATTACCATAACCTAACAAGGATTTACATAGTGAGGTTGAAGGATTAAAAGAATTAGTTTATGAAATATCCAACATGCTTAGGGATGTAGACATTAAAACACTAAAAACTAATATGGATGAGATCACTAACAAATTACAAGATCTTGATCTGGCATTTTTTAAGGAATTCTTCTTGAAAACCAAGGAAATGTATGATTTCCCTGGAGACTTGCATCAATAGAGAAAGAGTTGAAAGAATGTAGCAATGACATTATTGACTTTGAGGCCATAATAAAAGAATTGGTATCATAATGAGTAAAGGTTCGAGTAGTTTAACTTCACATGCCTCCTTTTTCATGACCTAAGAATTCATCTAACCTAAGTTCCTTCAATGGAATTATTCAAATACTAAAGAATAATGTACCCATATTCAATAGGGAGGATGATAGAGAATCCAATAAATTGATAAATAAACCTGAGTATGAATTCACAAGGCTAATAAAATGCATTATTTATTTTTCTTAACTAAAATATTATTTTTTCTCATTTTTCCTGATATGCCTCAAATAGTAAGAGAAACCCCTTTTCCCATCTTTACTCATAAACCTCCCTCTATGTCTCAATCCTATATCTCTCCATAAGTTTAGCTTGTGATATCTTTACTTATAACATGTTTTTACTATTTAAGTCAATCATTAATTAAAGCTCTTTGTGATCCATAAAGAATATATTATTATTGCAAAAGCTTGAAATGCTTAATTACATGTAAAAAAATTTCAATATTATATCTTTATAATGTTTCTCCTTCATTTTTTAAACTACTTTGGTCATTAAATACATAATTTCCCTCTCCCAATTATGTTTAAGTGTTTCCTATGTGTTTGATTAAATATTTTATTTTTCAAGTAAACATTAATATTTAATTAAATCAAAAAATACTTTTACCTCATAATTAATATTGACTAATTAAATGAACTTATAATTCTAGGGGTAGGGCGTTGTTATAATTTAAAGATATACACAATCACCATAATACCATATTTCCTCACATTCAAAATTTTGGAATACACATCCTTAAATGTAAATAATGTGTGTGCAGGATGAACAAATCATTTTCATGGATTAAATAAAAAAAGAAATTAGTTTTTTAAATGATTGTCCTGCACTATAATCATTCTAGATTAATATTTCGATGATCAATAATATTAGTTTAGCTAATGATTAAGAATTAACAGCCTAGAAGAGTGTTCGTTTTTACAAGGAGAGGCGTAAGTTAAATTATTTCTTCTCCAAACTAAAGTAATTGCATTTACTAGGCTAATGTTAAGATATGGTTTATAACTTTTAAAGTAATTGCATTTACTATGTTAATGTTAAGATATGGTTACATTAACATATGGTTTATACTTTATACTTTATGTTTAAGTTGGACAAGGTTCTAGCCATTTATTTGTTTATTTTTATTAATTTAATATTAAGCAATGTAATTTATAATATTTAATTTTGAAAATTAAATATTTATTTTTCATTATTATTAAAAAAAATTATTTTTCAAATATTTAATTGGACCAGGTTTTATTACAAGATAATTCTATGTGGATAATTATCTTACATATTTTATGTCATAGTTTATGGATATGGTTATAATATTCATACATTAGTTTTAGATATTTGTGTAGTGGTTTTCTGTTCTTAATCTTTGAAAGAAATAAATGCTTCCAATATTATCTAGTCCCTCATGATGGGTGGATAGTCCACCCGAAACATTGGACACGATAAAATTTTATTCAAACATCATTGGACTGGATATTAATTATATACACACGTCTATCCGGAAATTTTCTTCAAACATACCATCAGTTACTTCCCACCATAATTTAAGGAAGCATGTGCATAAAAATGGGATAGGAATAAGATGTAAAAAATATATATTTAACAAGAGTTAACTTCCATGGGGCTTCACTGGGGGAGCAATACCATAATAGGTGGGTTCATATTGGGGGATTTATATTGAGGAAAAAATGGCATAATATATTGGAGGTATATAGGGGCTAAAGGGTTTTTATATTGGCAGGTATAAAAAATTGAGCTCAAAATTAATGATAAAATATAAAGGGGCATATAAAATGTTTGAAAAATGGATATCTACAATATCTAGTAGAAGTAGGGATTTTTTTAATGTATTGGTAGGGGGTTGAATAATGTGATTTTTAGGGGTATTTTCGAATATGTTGTCAAATTAAGGGTATTGTTTAATATGCCACAAATGCATGTGATAGGTCAGGGGTTCATTGATTGAATCCCCCGTGGTTAACTTCCATGGGGCTTCTCACCATTATTTATGTTTTTCTAGACTTACTAGTGGTTACTACCCACCAAAATTTATGCAAGTCCATGTGCATGACCAAACAATTACTATATCCACTTCACATCTGAATTTATTAGTTCCTCTCAAAGCAAGACTATAGTATTCGATTTGCCTATTAACCATAAGGTTATAATTTTTTATGTGATTTTTCCCATAACATAATTTTTAATTTGAGTGTCACACGTTTGTGAGCTTTTCACTTCTGAATTTATTAGTTCTTTCAAAGCAACACTATAGTGTTCCATTTGCCTATTAACCAAATCAATTTAGCTAACATTCACTAATGTAGGTTATAATTTTTTATGCAATTTTTCTCATAAATAATTTTTAACTTGAATGTCGTGCTTGGTTTGTGAAATTTTCAATATCTTATTGACTTGAAATATAGTGTTTAATTTTGATGACTAGATACTTTTTTCACTTAATGGTTTCTAAGGAGATATTTTAAGGTGACTTTTATTTTGTTGTAAACGTTATTACAAAAAAGATATAATTTTTGGTATTTTAGTTAAAAAATCTATATCTATATGTAAAAAGGTTATGTTATTAATCCTTTCCAAATTGATTTCCTATTGACCACTATTAGTTTAGCATTGACCAATACAACTTATAATTTTTAATTTTGAAAAGCAAATATTTATTTTTGAATATTATTGCAAAAAAAATCAAACATTTGATTGGACCTTAAACTTGAAGGTCTTATTGTAGCAAGTGCCTCATAATTTTATGTCATAATTTTTGGATGCAATTGTAATAGTTTATGCCATGAATCACATATATTTGTGGAATGATTTTTCATTCTTAACCTCCATATGAAACCCAACAAAAAATAAAATCTTTGAAAATTTAAGCAAGTATTTGTATAAAATTTTGATAAAACATGGATAACAATAATATGTAGATAAATATACTTACCAAGACCTACTGCACATCATTATTTATGTGTTCTTTAGCACTTTAATAAGTAGGAGTAAAAACGTAAATATGAATACTTACTGGTGGTTACTACTCACAAAATTTATGCAACTCCTTGCCTCTTAATTGGCAATTAATTTTTCAATTTCATATAATTAATTTGTTTTTTTTATGATAGCATAATTTCCACTTAAGTGGTAGGGAGTAAGTTGTTTTAGCAATGTTATGAATTTCTCTCCATGAAAAGAAGCTAAATTTTCCTGGGCACATTCCCTTGGTTATTCCATAATTGACCTAACTATATGGGAATAATTGTAGGTTAGAGTATGGTTTTTCTTATCCATTAGGTCGAGAACATGCATGGTGAGCTTTGCTTTTAGGTTTTGTGCATGTTGAATCATAGGTCTTCTCATTGCACAAGTTGTTGCCATATCATATATTTCTTAAGGGTATAACATAGAACACATATGGAGAGTGAAATATTAGATTTTTCTTTATAGAGATTATATGAAGAATTACAAATATATACTTTACATTCACATTGTTGATATAGAGATTGGAACAATAGATTTTTTTGTTAGATTATATGAAGAATTAAAAATATATTGTTTTCATTCATAGTATTGATATTATATATCTTAAATATTCCTCAACGTCTTGTTAGAATATTATATATATTACTGAGCAATGGAACACATAAAATATTGCAGCAATATAAACACAGAAAACGCACAAAACAAGAGAGACACAGATATACATGGTTCACCCAGTTTGGGCTACGTCCACCTTGAACAACTAGTCCTTCCTTTCTATTATCCAGCAAAATGAAGAGACACAACCTACAACAAATCCGTTGTAATATCCTCTGTCTTCTCTCACAGTCTCACCTCTCTATTTCTCGCTCACACCGAATACACCTCTATCTCACAGCCTCAAATACAATGCCCTCATACAAAGAGAGGGGTTGCCTTCTAGGGCAAAAAACCCTAAACTAAACATAAGTTCTACCGTCAGATCATCCGCCTAATGAACGGCCCAGATTGACTAGAAATTACTATACTTTTACAAGGCAATTTTACAGTATATTTTTAGCTTCCGGGGCGCTGCCCCGAAACCCCAGCCGGGGGGGGCTCCCAAAGGTCGCAGTCGCCCCCCCTGGAACCCCCCTGCAACGAATATTTTACGGGCGGGCGTTGCCACCCCCATTTTGAACTGGGGTCCAATGTGGTGGTACTTTTGAATATAGAAGATAATCAGGCTCCACACCCAACACTTCTAAGTTATTCAATGATGAAACATGTAACTGCATCGATAGGTCTCCAAATACACCTAGAATATGGAATTCATAGCAAGTGAAAGCATGGAAGCCCATTGTCCATGTCCTACATGAGAAAGGATACATTTTCTTCTATCAAATTTGGAATATGAGAATGACTTCCCATATGAATTTATATCTATGAATTCCTTTCATGCAAATTGTGTGTATCAGATTTAGATTGTGTATTTACAAATTCCTTATGCATTCATAACTTGTATTGGAATAAAATTACTTTTTATATTAAAATATTGTTGGTATGGAAACCATTTTACTTTTTGTCCAAGGAAACCATTTTATCTATTAATTAGATTAAATTAATATTACTGTTTTGAGATTGTTCTTTGGGAATAATCACACCATCAAAATTGGCAGTGTGACTATTCCAAAAGAACCATCTCAAAACAATATGACTCACAAAAATTTGAACTCAAAGATATTAATATTATTATTGTATGTTTTTATATTATTATATGTCTTTTTTGCTAATAGAAAAACATTTTTCATTTCGTTTCTTTGAATATAGATGGTTAACATGCAAATTATCTACCCAACAAGGAGTCTCCCATTTCATTATCAAATCAAAATATATAGGGAAAGATTATTTTGAGAAACCACATGGATTTTCTCGTGCTCTTAAAACTAAGGAAATTGTAGAGATTGTTAATTATTTTTGTGGTGCTTCCATAATGTTATCGTGGAACTAACTTTCATTCATATTTTGACATTTACTAACTTACTAAATTGTTGCTACCATAGTTGAGTGAATTTTTACAAACTTGTTTTATTTATTTAATTAATTAATTAATTAATATATATTTCTTTTCCTCTAGTTAAATATTAAATCATTGTTATATAAATATTTTTGGATTTAGAATATTATTAATGGAATTGCTTAGTTGTTATTAATCTTTGTTAATAATGTGTATTGAATAATATTTATAACTTATCCATTTCAACATGTTATTATGATTTTGGATACAATTTGTTTTAATATTTATTAGTAATTTCTAGATATTTTGTTATTTTGTTATCAATTAATATTATTTAATATATACTAATTTTTTTTTGCCCCCTGGAAAAATCATAATTTTCATTAATATAAGGAAAATTACATGTTGTAGATGCTATATGCATATGCATGATATAAATGGTTGCGTGCCTGTCAAAACAATAACTGCAGATATGTTCTCCATGCAGGGAAACAGTTCCTTGAAAAAGTGTTGTTTAAAAACTCAAAATTTTGTTTACTCTACGCAGAGAGTATTCCTGTAACATGAACTATTTATGTATAAGTTAGATAAATATAAACATAAAATAATAGGTTGCATATCAAATGATATCAGGCTCCTATTGAGCTTGTGATGCATCGTCCATGTATGGGTGATGGTAGTACTGGTAGTGATCCCCTTCTCGCTGCTCCTGAATCATCCAAAGGTTGTGTGGCCGGATCGCTACCTCTTTGGAAAGTTTGTCAGCGAGTGTGTTCTATTCCCTGTAGATATGGTGACATGCAAAACTATCAAAAAAAGTTATGTATCTATGTACCCCATCCAATATGTGTCACAATGTGTAAGCATGACATGTTATAGATTTGTTTATCTAATTGCAAAGAATTTTTGAGTCACCAAAAACTTGAAGCTTTCAACAGTTTTTTTCAATTGCAAATTGAATGATATTTTTCGCTGTGATGAGTTCTGCATAGTTGTTAGTGCCATATCCAAGTCTAGTTTGTATATGGTATTAATGGGAATTTGTTAAATATAGAGCAACCCCTCCCCCACATCCTGTCTCTTGTGCTGATCCATCAAAATATGCCCACGGTTGTGAGTGATCAATGGTCTCAGGGATGATATTTCTAGGTGGAGAGTTAGCATCATCCTCAGGTATAATTTTGTAGTTGGCGAGGATTCTGGCTATACTGGTTGGCTAATGAGGGCCAGAGTCCTAAAATATGATACGGTTCCTGGCTATCCAAATTTCCCAGCTAATGGGGAGGTGGGGGCAGGGGGGGGGGTTCCTATCTTTTCTGCGGAGATGTAGATGTCCACTAGTTAGCCCATACCTCCTTTGTGGTTTGTCCTCTCCAGGTGGAGGTTGAAGGGATGTGCAAGAGAATGGAGTTCTAGAGTTCGGTGGTGATGGGACACGAGAGGAACAAGTGATCCATGTTTTCAGTGTTATCCTTACATAGGCAGCACGAATAGGGCCCATAAAGCCCCCTTTTTATTAAGTTGTCTCTGGTCGGTGCCTTGTTCTTCAAGATGGACCACATGAGTAATCTTGTTCGAGGGGGGGCTTTGAGCTTCCACATTCATTTCCACCATATATCAATGTGTAGTGGCTTATGTCTATTTTCAAGATGTAGATACCCCTCTTTTGGAGAGTACTGGCCATTTTTTGTGATAGCCCATGTTATCGCATCCTCCCCTTCTAGTATACGGATGTGAGACTCAGTGAGGGATGATGTGTATGCTCTCCAAGGTTGGTGCTAATGAAGAGGTAAGAGAAGGTTGTGGGCAAACTTCCACGCTCAGTGCAGGAAGGTTGATCTCTCCTGGTCCACAATGTGGCAGATGCGTGTGATTCCTTTCTCAGTTAGGTTCTAGAGTAATCCTTCAGGTAGTAAGTGTGCATTCCCACATCATATCCAAGCGTCAAGGCCTAAATGGACAGATGTCCCATCAGATATTCTCCACATAAGGCTGTCATGAATAAGTGGCAATGAATTCAGAACTGCTCTCCATATGTTTGAGATCCCAAATTTGTTCCAGTTTGTCTATCTCAGCCAATCCATCAGCCTTAGTGGATTGATATACTTAGAGGATGCAACTTTGGTCCAAAGGCTGCTAGTGGTGATTAATTGCCACCCTAGCTTGGCTGCAAGTGCACAGGAGAAATCTTCCAGTTTTTTTATACCCCATCCTCCCCATTTCTTAAGGATAGACATCAGATCCCATTTTTCCCACACAAAAATCCTCCCAATTTGTTTGCCTTTCCATAGGAATCTGCAGTAGGGATTTTATATTCTATTGAGAATGCCCTTTGGAATCCATGCAAGTGACATCTAGTATACAGGGGTGGCCTCTAGGACAGCTTTTATGAGTACTAGTCTTCCGACTCTAGAGAGATACTTGTGATACCACATATTAAGTCTCCTTTCAAGCTTAGAAATCAACCATATCTAGTCAACTATTTTGTATCTGAGCGGCTTCAACCTATATCCCAGATTCCAGAGGCCTTCATCTAGATACAACAGGGTGAAAGGGAACCCTTGTAGTGCAAATTGAATCTTATGAGGGGAGCATTCTGAAACGATAATGGTGGATTTTGAGTTATTAATGATCATGCCCGTAGTTTTATTGAATAGATTGATAGTGTGTTGTATGGTGGTTAGATCTCCAAGACCCCCATTAAGGAACATTAACACATCATCCACAGAAAGGAGGTGTGTTATTGTGAATCTGTCCAAGATCCTGATTCCCGAGAGCCTACCCCTAAGGTGCAAATCCTTGAGCAATCTATTGAGCCCTTCAATGACTAAGAGGAAGAGTAGGGGAGATAATGGGCATCCTTATCTAAGTCCTCTTTCAGAACTAAAGAAAGGAGATGCAGCTCCATTTATTAGGACACCAAAGGGTATATTAGTAATGTAGCACATAATCCATTTTATAACTCCCACGAGAAATCCTAAATGAGTTAGGAGCATTCTGATGTATAACCAGCTTACCCGGTCGAATTCCTTTGATAGATCAATTTTAAGGATCATACATTTGATCTTCTTAGTCTATATGGAGTGTAGTACTTCCTCGATCGTTCTTATGGCTTCATGAATCTGACAGTCCTACAGGAAGACAAATTGTTCTAAAGATATGTGGGTGGATAGAATAGGGCCGAAGCGATTAGCAATGATTTTGGATATGATTTTGTATATGCAATTTCATAAGGAGATGGGTTGGAAATCATTGAAAGTTGATGAGTTGTCTGATTTGGGAATGAGGGCGATGAAGTGGGATTCGACGGTCCCATGCATTCGACCAGTCATCTTGCATTCCTCGATGACCTTGAGTAAATATTTCCCTAGGATATCAAAAAAGGCCAGATAGAACTCCACTGACCAACCATCTGGACTGGGGCTTTTATCCCTCTTAATATATACTAACTTATTTAAATAATAATAATTATTATCATTAAAGTTTATATTTCTCTCTCTATATATACACAATCTTATTGCACAATACATTTATATATATCTTCAAATCAACATTATTACGTCGTAAGGCGTTCCCTCTAAGAAGAACTCCCCTCCAATATTTGTTGTCCTCATTATGCTCCATTTGATTTGCTGTTAGATGATTGAAATGTATTCCACCATTTAATTGACTGCTAGTCTGAACCGTTAGTCTACTCCTTTATCGATACTTAACTAACTATCATTTCAACCATCGGCCACTACACAAGCCTTATTATCTCAACCGCCCTCCGCTACACACGCCCTGTTCAGGACATGTAGTAAGAAGAGTATTAGGCATAATAGGCATAATGTGTCACAATCCCTACCATTTCAATCACCCACCATTGCACAGGACCTGGTCAAGATCCTGTACTAAGAAGAGTATCAGGCAAGTATGGTGTCCACAAGGCTTGGTTCAGCGAGCAACAAGATTACGTCTCCATCTCTCGATCTTTTTCGGCCAAAGTGCTCGAAGATATGTGATATCCTCCTACTTGAATATTTATTACATTCTTCTATTTCAGGGGATGGAATTACTATAAAATTGATCTGTAATGGTTATTTTTTGTGGGCCTTTTTAGCAGCGCGAGGCTAGGTGACATTTTTCTAGGGTTCCATCTCTTCTCTGCTCAAATACATATTCACATTCAAGACCTCAGGACCTTCCCTTATAGCACCTACATTCTACAGAGGCTTCTAAGATGAGAGTGCAGTGGTATATTGTCACCCAAGAACTATCATATGCAAGCACCATCAAGGAGTTGGGGACCAAACAGTCCATCATGAAGAAACCTTTGCAATATGAGGACGCAACCACGTACAAACTCAAGAGTAATAGACACATCTCAATTTTTAATCCCACTCCTATTCCCTCAACCACAGGGCAAGGCAAGATGGGTTGAAAGTCCTACCATAAGAGCCTTGATATCTACTCTAGAGAAACCCTGCATCTAGATTAGCGACATGCACCAAGCGCTCCAAGGTATGGGTTTTCCTCCTGCATGAATTTTTATTACAATCCTTTATTTCAGGTGAGGAAATTACTATAAAATTTATCTGTTATGCCTACCTTGGGAACTACTTTGGAGAAACTGTGCCTCTAGATCAATGATGGGCATCAAGCACTCCAAGGTATGGGATTTCCTCCTGCCTAAATTTTTATCATAGTCCTCTATTTCGGGTGATGGCATTAATGTAAAATTTATCTATTATGGATTCCTTGGGAACTACTCTGGACAAACCCTACATCTAGATCAGCAACATGCATCAAGTGCTCCAAGGTATGGGATTTCATCCTCCCTAAATTTTTATTACAGTCCTCTATTTTGGGTGAGGACATTATTGTAAAATTTATCTATTATGGTTATTTTGAATAAGCCTTTTTAGCAGGGTGGGGTGGGTCGACATTGTGCTTGGCTTTTGATGAAGGGGTGTATAGATATAAGGGAGATAGTAAACTACGTTGGTGCCCTGCCAACCTAGACAAGAAGCATCCTTCTATAGAAACTCATAGATGATCTCGCCATGGAATATTTGTTAAGACTCCGCAATAGATAAAGGCCAACATGATAATTATAAAAATACTTCAAATGCAAAAACAAGATTTTCACTACCACTCGATGATGATGACTTAGTTTCTCTCTTTGAAGCTCATTAAAAAACAAGTTAATTGAATTTCAAAACATAATCACTTATGCATTTGTATTGTATGGTACAATGTATAAACATTTATGCATGTGCATATGCTGCATTTGATGTCAATTGATGAGAAAATATAGTGCACTATTTATCTACTTGGATGTGAAGTATCTTGTTTGAGTAGCGTTTTGCTTATTTTCAGAAATAGGACTGTACTTTTAAATAAGATTGGGTATCATTTATTGTGTTGTAAATGAGACACTAGCAGTTTCTACTTTTCTAGAATGAGCTTCAAACATAAATTAGAATCCATTACACACCATAGGATTACTTGCGTAGCAATTTGTTGACCACGAATTTCTAGGTCTTTTAGAATGTATAAATAAATGTTGTATTGAGCATATTATATTATAGATATATTAGGATTTGTAATGCCATGTTGGTTATCATGCAATTGTTGCCTAACTGTTGCAATTTTAAATTAGAGGCTTTATGGTTAAAAGAGGGAAGAATCGTAGGTAACCAGATGTATTGGATAAAGGAACAACTTGGGAGATGAGAGAACATAGAGAGAATGGATTGGGAGGCAAGTTTAGGAGTGCATCTAGGGAACCCTTCTCTTATACTATTATTTTTTCCACCCTTCTCTTAAGAGAAAAACATTTCTCCTTCTAGTTTTCTTGTTCAACCGATAGTATATATCATTGCTATAGATGTTTTCTCTTCATGCATAGAAGTTGTATGAGGTGTGTTGATCTTGCCTTAACTATTGAAATTTTAAATTGGAGGATGGATGGTTAAAACAGGGAAGAACTAGAGGTAGCCAAATGTCTTGGATAATGGAACAACTTGGGAGCTGAGAGAACATGGAGAGAAGGGATTGGGAGGAAAGTTTAGGAGTGCGTCTAGGGCACCCTTCTCTTGAGAGAAAAATATTGCTCCATCTAGTGTTTTTATTCAACCAATAGTATATCATTGCTCTAGATGTTTTATCTTCATGCATAAAATTTGTTTGAGGTGTGTTGATCTTGCCATATTTTTCTAGAGTTTCAAAGAAAGGATTGGACTATTTTAGTTTCAATTGGATGTCCCTTAGACAATTATTAAATGATTTATTTATCCGATTGAATAAGGTTGCATATATTGATTATTATTTTGAACTTAGTCACTTAGGTTTATTTAAGCTAATAAGAAATTCCAATTTCGTATGGCATCAGACGGTTTTGTTACTGGATATGTGGGGGCTTTAGTATGGATTTGTGGATCTATGTATGATTTGGATAAGGATATAGATTAACCTAAATATGTGTAGGATCTTCCACAAAAGTAGACCCTTCAAGTCTAGAAATGGATCTCAAGCCACTAGAAAAGATCTTGTGCCAACTAGTTGGCACCCACTGGATCCAAATTTAGTTATTTTTAATTTGTTTTTTTTAAGGATGTGTCCTTTCTAAAATTTTGAGTAGCATATTTAGATTTTTAGTTAGATTCTTTATTATTAACTTTTAGTTTGTTTAGCTATATAGTTTAATTAATTAATTACCTATAGCCTGTAGGTTGTGTAGAATATGATAATGCTAGTAGGGAAAGTCTGAAATAAATCATTTGGTTTGCTCCATGACAATAAATTGGCTTTGTAAGGGTTTGCAAAATTGACCTTTAAGTGTGTTTTTGAAATAAATAAATTGGTCTGCTCCATGACAATAAATTGGCCTTCCAAGGGTTTGCAAAATTTACCTTTATGTGATGTTTATGTTTCCTTGTGCGTTAATTAGATTTTATGTTGTTTACTGCATGTAGTCCATTGGCTTCAAAATGTTTTTAAAATGAGTAGTTTTGTGTGTTGAGATCTTACACTATTGATTGGAATATGAGACCAAGAGAAGCAAACTTCAAGTGACCTATGATCAAAATATATCTGGATTTTAAACTTTGTTGTCTAATAATTTTTTTATTTTGTTTCTCTCAACTACACACCTATCTAAAGACTGTAGTAAACATGCTTGTGACCCTTTATTTGTCAACTAAAGCATTTTCCTAGTGGGAATTTTATTTTGGACCAATTTTAGCAGATTAAACCCCTTTTTCATCTGTTGATAAAGTTGATTTGTGGTGGAATTGTTCTTAAATGATGAACATGCTTTTGAAACCATCTATATATTTTGTATTGATTCTATAGTATAGTTTATATAGTATTTAACTTTAGAATTGCTTCAAATTCTGTCAATCATAGCTTTTAGAATGTGGCATAAGAAAAAGGGGAAAGTAATTTTTGGTAGGTTGTTACTATAGAAAAGGAAATGTTCCATGTTCTACATTGTGATCAATTTTTCATTAGAAAAAGCTTTGATTTCTTGTCATATGTTGACAATGTTTTGATTCTGAGCTTTAGCATTGTAGTGTTGGTTCAATTATTTGATTGGAAAGTTTCTTGAAATCCTTTACAGTGAGAACACAAAGAGTGTGTTGAGAGCATCAACCTTTATCCATTTGAAACCTAAAGAATTCACAAAAAATTGCAATGGATCTTCCTACTGTAAGTCCCAGAATATTGTTGTTTGGCCCTGCAGGTCTGTTGTCTCTCCTTCTTACCAAACAATTTATTTTAGTATATCATTATCATTAAGTTATTTACTCACTTTATCTAGTATCTTGTCTTATTTTGAACTCTTACTATAGGATCTGAGATATATCATGGGATGTTAATAAAGGCTTTAGTGAATCGTTTTGAAGCAAAATTGCTTATTTTTTTTTATAGTAGTTCAATGTCATTTGTACGTTATTCAGTATTATAATGTGAATCAAGGTAGACTATTATTATTTCATGCTCACTATAGTATATGAGATTTTTAATTGAAATGGAAGTAACAGATGATTTCAAATGAGCTATTTGTTTTAGTGTATTAGGAGTCATCTGGGCAATTAGTGCTTTAATTTTTGAAGTACAAAATTTGTTGTTCCATTTTGTTTACTTCATAAAAAAAATTACTCATTTGTCTTTATCATAGTAATGTTCATTCATTTAGATTATATTGAATGTCTCATCAATGAATGATGTAGAAGTTTCAAACAAAGGCTTAAGCTCTGAAAGTAAATGTGCTTCAAGCAATGCCTAGTACAATACCTCATTTTCTATTCTATGTTTCTGAAATAAATCAATTGGTTTTATCCGTGAAAATAAATTTGTCTTGCAAAGGTTTGCAAAATTGACCTTTATGTGATGCTTGTGTTTCCTTATTTGTTAATTAGATTTTATGATTTTCCCTCTAATTTAATGAATCAGTATTCCATTTAAAGCATGTTTTCTATCATTATAAGAGCCTTCAAATTGTGAGTGGAAACAATGGATATTGCTAACTACACCTAGATATATTTTTCTAAATAATAATTAAAAATCACACTGACATTACATCATAACTATATTTTCTATATATGAATTGCATTGTAGTTAAAAAAAGTGTTACCATTTTCTTTTCTATATTTCACTATAAAATGCATTTAATTAATTTCTTTGTATACAATAAATTATAATATTATTAATGATTTTATATTGTTATCAGTTCCCATCAGAAATGTATCTGAAGAGTATTATGAAGCAATGGAATGATTGTCTTTAGGATTAATGGTGTTGTTGGGATTGCGCCTCAGAGTAGGGTGTCTGCATCTTTAGAATTTTTTCAAGGTGACAACTCAATCATGAGGTTGAACTATTATCCTCCCTGTGCATAGCCAAATCTGACACTTGGGACATCCCTTACTCTCCTTCATCATGATGAAATGGGAGGTCTAGAGATTTTCATAAATAATAGTGTCATTTTGTGCAACCCATCACTGCAATTGTTGACAACATCAGAGACACCTTTATGGTATGTTACAACTTGAAACGACCTAATGATTACCTTCACTGAAATTATAAATTCTAATTTGCAATATGGAAATAAGATTATTAGTATCTTTTATAACATGTCTATTGTCGTTAGCTTTTATTTACTGTTGAAATGCATGACATAAGGTCTGTTGATTTGCAAGCACTGTCCAATGGTAAATACACAATATGTCTCCATAGAGCAGTGATGAACAAGACCACACCTCACAATTCACTAGCATTTTTCCTCAACCTGCCATATGAAAAAATGGTATGACCTCCAAGTGATCTTTTTTTATTCTGAACTAATCCCAAACTAATAAAAGTCATTACCTTGTCAAATAACTCAACTTAGTTAAAAATCCATATTTGCAGCACCTTATAGGGTTTAAAGTCTTAAGGGTGTGTTTTTATTCACTAATTAATTCTTTCTGCTCATTTCTAATTAAATTTTCTACAATATAGGTTATCACATTAGCTATAATAATATTGTTTATGTAAATTAGTTATTATTTATAACAGTTGAAATAGAACATAAAATCAACCTTTTTTTATTGTTTACCAAGTGTTGAATTTTTAGCAATCAAATTTGATTATAAATTTATCTTAAATAATTAGGATCATATAATTTCAAATTTGAACATAAATCCACTAATACTTCTTTTGAATGTTTGATTTTTTCCTATTATAGTTCAATCCAACAAATCTCGAGCCTTCCTTTTGTAATTTCCCCTAAACTCCCTACCAACTATGTGTTGGAATATAATCCTAACATCTACATTTATTTCTTTAGCCTAAGTATCCTTGACTTAGCCACATGCACTAAAAATCATGTTCACACTTGGTTTTTGGTAAACTAGTTGTTTTTTGCCTTTAAAGGCTTAATATTATGGAAATATTGGTCCAACCACTTTCCTAAACCATTTAGACATCTAAGTGCATTTTCACACCTAACCACACCTCATCCACTTGAGTTATTTGAGGATTGGCACCCCACATGAAGATCCCCCCTTAAATCAAGGGATTTGGTCCCCCAACCATTTTAGCATGTTTTAAAGTTGCCATCCTTGGGAAATGCACCCCTCCTCATGCTTTCCTCATGTCTGATACTTGGCATAGGTTGTCTTGAGTTACTGTTGCTATTTTAGGCCTTCCTTTAGCTTTTCTTATACTTTTCTAGTTTTTTACTAGTTTTTTCCAAGTTTTCTAGATTCAACAATTTCTATATAACCACCTCCTTTTGGGATTAGAGGTTTGGTTGCTCATGTATTACTATTTTTCATTAATTTAATACATTGATTTTATGGAGAAAATTCTCTCTCTCCTCTCTTGAATATCAGCAAATTACTTGTGTTTAATTTAAATAGAATTCTAGATCTATCGGACTTTCTGCAGGAATGCTACATGGTATCAGAGCTAGTTTGAATATAGTGGATTGTACATTGTTTTATTTGCAGGTATAGATCATCAGGAGGTGCAACAAGTAGCAATGAATCATCTCTCTTAGCCCACAAAACGCGTTCTAAATCCTTTCAATTACTTCGAATGGAAGACAGAGATTACTCTGCTCCTTCGAAGCAAAGGGATTTACAGGGTAACAATGGGAATGGAGACTGAACTGACTTCTGCAGTGGAGAAGATCAAGTATTTCAATAAATTAGATGAAGAAATTGGGCTGATATGCCTATCAATTTCTAGAGAACTCCTCTTTCATGTCAGTGGATCCACTACTCCCGATGCGGTCTGGACCACATTGGAAGGACTATTTGGAAAGCAGTATGAAATGAGAGTGCATCAACTGGAGAATGAACTCATATCCCTCAATCCAACTCATTTCAGCAACCTGCAATAATACTTCACCAAGTTTAAATCCCTCCTCGTTGAACTTGATGCATGTGGAGTCAAGAAAGAGGAAGATCAACTCATCCTTTCAATTTTCTCGAAATTAGGCCCTAAATATTCTGTATTTGTATCATATTTTCAAGCATCTAAATTAACTCAGGAAAAATGGAAAATGCCTCCACTGAATGACTTCATTTCAGAATTGACTCAAGAGCAAGCTAAGTTATTCTAAATGGGTGGAATCAAGCATTCAAAGAACCAAGCACTTGGGGCTACTGATGTTCCAAAGAGCAGTGGAAGAGACAAGCAAAAGGGGAAGGGTAAATTTAATGAATCGAAGAAGGAGAGACCTGTACAATCTTGAGAGAGATATTCTTTAGCTAAGGGTAAGAAGAAGAAGGAAAGAACACATTGTTTCTACTGTTCTAAAGGTTTTCACCCTAAACAAAATTGCATGAGGAAAACAATCGATGAGATGGCTAAGCAATTGCAGCAGCACAATCTCATTGTGCCTGAGAATGCAAAGAAGAAGATGATAATAGAACGGGAGATGGGAGAGAGAGAGCATGAGATGTTCATGCTTTAATGGCTATCAAATACACTCCATTAGCTTGGATCCTTGATTCAGGTGCATCGAACCATATGGCTGCATCAAAAGATGAATTTTCCTTCATCAAAGAAAGCACTAGATCCCCAGTTTACTTGGGAGATGCCACACCTGCAGAGGTGTGTGGAGAAGGAATTGTAGACCTTAAAGGGGGCTGCTTCACAAATGTTCTTCATGTTCCCTCACTGTCCACAAATCTTCTATCGATATATTATATCACTCATTCCGGCTCTGGAAGGAAGGTGGAGTTCACTCTGAACTCCCCAGTGATTACCGACATTTCCACGAGCTCACATCGTGCACATGGAATTGTAGATCATGGTTCTCGTTTGTATTTCTTCTCCCACTTTGTTCCTAAACCTATTAGCACTATATTTTTGTCACAATCTAATGATATCAGCAGGTTATGGCATGAAATATTTGACTATCTAAACTATAAGTACTTGCATCAACTCAGCAAGGAAAACATGGTAGAAGGATTTCCCACTATTAAATTCACAAGCAATGTATGTCAAGGATGCATTCTTGGAAAGCATCCAAAGAAAAAGTTTGATAAAGGGAAGGCACAAAGAGATTCTTCACCTCTTGGGATGATTCACAGTGACATCATGGGCCCATCCCCGTAGCCTTCAATCAGGAAGGCTCGATATGTACTCACCTTCATAGATGATTTCTGTCGCTTTACTTGGGTATTTTTTCTGAAATTAAAATCGAAAGTATTTGAATGCCTTATAGAATTTAAAGCACTTGCTGAGAATGAGTTTGAGTGTAAGATTAAGATACTCCGTACTGATAATGGGGGGGAGTATGTCAACAAAGATGTGCAGCAACTTTGTATTGATGTAGGTATATAGCTACAACACACAGTGCCATATACACCACAGCAGAATAGTGTTGCGAAGAGGAAAAACCGGTCGTTAAAAGAGATGGCCAATTATATGCTACAATCCAAATCATTAGCTCCTAAGATATGGGTTGAAGCTATTAATTGTGTAGCGTAAATTTAGAACCACATTCTTCACAAAGCACTCAAAGGCACCACTCCATTTGAATATTGGACCGGTAAGAAACCGAAAGTGTCGCACTTTCACATTTTTGGTTCACGAGCATGGGCTCACATTCCGACATATAAGAGGAAGGCTTTGGAGCCTCAAAGTGTTGAATGTATCTTTGTTGGATATCCTGACAGTTTTAAAGGATATAGATTGCTGGACTCTCACACTGAAAAGTTCCTTGTAGCTCGAAGTGTGAAGTTTGAAGAAGAACCACTACATGATTTTTCACGAGATCCTGCTGAGGAACCACTTGTTGCCACTGATGAGGAGGAGTCTGAAACATCTTCGAGCACTTAAGAGTAGCCATTAGAGAAGCCTCTTGGGTCTGATTCAGAGGATGAGGAGCAGGTCATGGCTGCTCCAACTCAGCTGCCAACTTAGACAGAGAAAACCCTGCAAGATGCGGGTGAACTAGTCGGTGATCCTGCGGATGCGAGAAGGACTATATCACAATTTTTTGGGTCTCCTTAAGCCTTGGCTACCATTGAACCATTGCTCCCCATACATTGCTATATGACACTTGGTTCAGATCCATAGTCACACTCTGAGGCTGCTGGAAACCCGCTTTGGGAGGCTGCCATGGATGAAGAGTACTCTGCTCTCATGGAAAACAACACATGGGACTTGGTTCCACTTCCGGAAGGAAGAAAGCTTGTTCGATGCTAATGGATCTATCGAACAAATATTGTTGTAGATGGTGAGATCAGAAATTACAAAACTCGACTTGTTGCAAAAGGATACTCACAGGTACGTGGCATAGACTACACAAAGACATTTGCACATGTTGTAAAAATGGACTCCATTCGACTAGTTTTAGCCATTGCTTCTTCTTGCAGATGGGAAGTTCATCGCATGGATGTGAAGAGTGAATTTATTCATGGAGATACCAAAGAGAAGATATATATGGAGTAGCCACATGGATACATTCAGAATTCTTCCCTCATTTGCAGATTAAAGAAATCTTTGTATGGCCTAAAACAGGCTCCCAAAGCTTGCTATGCCAAGATAGATTCTTTCCTGCTTTCCATTGGATTAATTTGATGCAAATCTGATATGAATGTTTATTTTCTACAAGATGATGATTCCCTTTTTTTATAGTACTTTATTTCGATGATTTACTAATGACAAAGAAACTTACCTCAACTATTGATTCAGCAAAATCAACATTACACGATCGATTTTCCATGACAAGTTTGGGATTGTTGCACTACTTTCTTGGTGTTGAAGTTTCTCAGTCTACTTCAGGGATCAAGATAGCACAGTCTAAGTATGCATCAGATATACTTGTCCACTTTCAGATGACATAATGCAAGCTAGCAGCATCTCCCTTTCTTTCGGGGATTAGATTTGAGGAGGTGGGTACTACACCTTTGGTGGACAGTACACTGTATCGACAGTTGGTTGTAAGTTTGTTGTATCTTACTCACACCCAACCTGATATATCTTTTGTAGTAGGATTTGGTTCCAGATATATGCAAGAGCCCCATGAGCTTCACTAGAAAGCTGCAAAGAGAATCCTTAGATATGTGAAAGGTACTTCTAGTTTTGGTATCTTTTATGCTATAGATTTCCCACTTTCACTTATTGGGTACACAGATTTTGATTGGTTTGGTGATGGTACAGACTGCAAGTCCACCTCTGGTTATGTTTTCATCTTTGGTTCAGGGCCTTTTTTCTAGTCTAGTAAGAAGCAATCCACGATTGCTTTATCTACAGCCAAGGTAAAGTATAGAGGTGTAGTGAATGCAGCTACATAGGTTGTTTGGTTGTAGGGGCTTCTCTCCAAGTTTGGTATTCAGTATCCAATTTCAACTATCATATTTTGTTACAATCAGGGGTCCATTCAGATATCGATTGATCCATTTTAGAGACAAAGGACCAAGCACATAGATATTCACATGCATTACATCCGCGAGTTGATCCGTGACTGAGTCATATCACTGCAATACTGCCCCAAGGTTGCAGACATCTTCACCAAGTCTTTCACTGGAAAGAAATTTTTAGAACTGAGAGCTATGCTTGGAGTGGTGGAGACAGCTGAGTAGTTCCTTCTAGCCACTTAGCCCTTTTTTCCTCTTTTTGGCGGGGGGATGTGTGGTGTTTCCCACGAGGTTTTCCCTCTTTCTTCATTTTATGAGGATATTTTATTTATTGTACCTGAGTACCTAACATGGCATCTTGGGCAGGACTCAGTTTAGATAAGTGAGTTAGGATGAAGGCGGGGCGTTGGAATATAATCCTAACAACTACATTTATTTTTTTAGCCTAATTATCCTTGTCTTAGCCACATGCACTAAAAATCATGTTTGCACATGGTTTTTGGTAAACTAGCTCAATGGACCAACTTTCCCTTGTTTTTTGCCTTTAAAGGATTAATATTATGGAAATATTGGTCCAACCACTTTCCTAAACCATTTAGACATCTAAGTGCATGTTCACACCTAACCACACCTCATCCACTTGAGTTATTTGAGGATTGGTGCCCCACATGAAGATTCCCCCTTAAATCAAGGGATTGGTCCCCCATACAATTTTAGCATGTTTTAAAGTTTCCTTCCTTGGGAAATGCGCCCCTCCTCATGCTTTCCTCATGGCTGATAGTTGGCATAGGTTTTTTTGAGTCATTGTTGCTATTTTAGGCCTCCCTTTAGCTTTTCTTAGCCTTTTCTAGTTTTTTACTAGTTTTCTAGATTCGGCAATTTTTATATAACTGCCTCCCTTTGGGATTAGAGGTTTGGCTGTTCATGTATTACTATTTTTCATTAATTTAATACATTGATTTTATGGAGAAAATTCTTTCTTTCCTTTCTTGAATATCAGCAAATTACTTGTGTTTAATTTAACTAGAATTCTAGATCTATTGGATTTTTTGCAGGAATTCTACACTATGAACCTTGCAAACTTCCTAGTTGCAAAAAACCTTTGTTTTCCTAACCCTATATGCCAAATAATCCAAGAAACATAATATATCCTGAAACAATAATTAAATTATAAATAAAAAGTGTCTTCCTCATGTCTAGAACATTTAGGTTACCTTAGCATGATAGAAATTTGCATAA
>APFE030474945.1:57371-73308 GCA_000404065.3 Pinus taeda
AGAGAGAGAGAGAGAGAGAGAGAGAGAGAGAGAGAGAGAGACACACACACACACATGATAGCTTCCAAAATCTTCAAATCATTAATTAATTAATTAGTGGGCTAGTTTAACAATCAATGCATCAATGTGGTAGTAATAGTGTAAGTAGATTAGTTGTGTATATATAACTAGAGTGCATATACCTCATACATATGGTAAGATTAAATAGCCAATACTTCTAATGCACAATTATTTTGTGTCTACAATCAAGCATCTATGATGGTAAATTATGTAAATACATTATCTCATATTTCATGAACAGAAGTCACAATAATTTATGTTCATGTTATGTCAATAATTACACCATAATTCTTAGTTCAATGAATTAAGAAATTTTTATATGTATTTTAAGAAATTACGTAAGAAAGCAAAAGGTGACATAGTAAAACCCTACCAAGATCTCAACCAGATTATAATCACCCCTCCTCCTAAAGACCTATTATCATATTACATTTGCTTATCCCTTTGCCTATCACTAAAATATATTAGAGTATCAACTATATTTTGACCTATCTCTATAGGAAGGAACTAGTAGTCAATATCACACGTCTAGTGGAGTATGGCCAACCCACAATTCAAGGTAATTGCTAGTCACCATCACATGTCTAATGAAACATGGCTAAATCAAAATCCTAAGTTTTTGAAGATAGATAATGTGAAATACCTGCATCCCTCTTGATAGAACTAAATTCAACACCCTAACATCGAGTCGTACTATGCAATTGTTGTTATTAGAGAAACACTATTGAATAATGATTCTTAGAAAGCTATTAATATTCTCAAGACCACATGTAACCATATATCAAAATAAAATTTAAAAGTATTTTTTAATTATAAATAATTTATGGAACAATTATCTTCTTAATCCAACAACTTCTTATGTTACTCACATATAACTATTTTTCTATTACATAATTGTCAACTACAATTATTTACTATTATAAGCTTATCAATAAATGGGTAATCTTTTCATTATATAAATAAAACATAACTACGCTTATTTCATATGTGTACATGTCCTTTATGTATTTATATATATATATATATATATATATATATGGTGTGATGATACATATGCCAACAACATCTAAGTTACCTTAACACTATAACTATTTTTCTATTACATAACTTGTCAACCTACAATTATTTAACTATTATATAGCTTATCAAATAAACATGAAATAATTCCTTTACATATATATAAATAAAACTATAACTAACCTATTTCATGTGATGATACATGCTCTTTATATATATATATATATTATGTAATGCCAACAACATTTAAGTTACCTCAACACTATAACTATTTTTTTATTACATAACTTGTCAACCTACCATTATTTATTTAACTATTATATAGCTTATCAAATAACAGAAATAACTCTTTTAGACATATAATATATATATATTATAAATAAATTTATAACTACCCTATTCATGTGTGATAGCTGCTCTTTTTTTTCTTTTTTATTATATTTATATATATATATATATATATATATATATTAGTATATTATATTGTGATGATACATATTATGTATTGACTTTCAAATAGGCCACATAGGTGTATATATATATATATTTATATTGTGATCATACATATTATGTATTGACTTTGAAATAGGCAAGATAGGTTTATTTACACCCTGCATTGCATTTGGAGTATATTGATAACAAAACCTTTAATGGATATCCATATATCAAAATTTGACACTTTAATTTCCATATTCATAAAGAATTAAGCAATCATTCTCAAGAACATTATGTGGTAAAAGTCGCATACTATTAATATATAAATATATTTAGTAGTCTATATAATAATAGTTTTTACTAGTTTAACCAAGTCTAATCAACAATAATTTTTATTAATTTAATCAAATCTAATTAAAATATTAACAATTATTTGTTATTAACACTTATTATTTTCACTTATACTAATTGATACTAAGCAAATGAAATTCTAAAATAAGGCATAATATATCTCTATTTGTGACATCCAAAATGTGCAATGTTACATGAATCATATCCATGTGTAAAAGGTTTTGAGTTCCACTTCACATGAATTCGTTAGAATGATGTCAAAGGTAATAATGGTTAGAATGTCAAAAACCTTTAATTTTTTAAAGGATTTATACGCATGGAAGAATTTTGGGGTTCGAATTCCTTCGTTAGAATGATGTCAAAAGTGATAATGGTTAGAATGTCAAAAACCTTTAAATTTTTTTAAAGGATTTATTCGCATGGAAGAATGATGTCAAAAGTAATAATGGTTAGAATGTCAAAAACCTTTAATTTTTTTTAAAGGATTTATACGCAGGGAAGAATTTTGGGGTTCGAATTCCTTCGCATTCATACCTGGTAGAAATCTTATTATAGCAATTTCTATATGATTTTAATGTGTAAATTAAAGGAAGATAAAATGATTTTATATTAATAAGATGGTGGTTATGAAAATATATATATGATTGTGATTTTTTATGATTTTGGATTTTTAGTGATTTTGGTGATTTTTTATGGTTGTGAACTATGAGCGAGGAGTACACCTGACATGTAATGGAGACAAATTGAGAAAAATCAGAAGCCTTTGATTACAAACAAATTTAAGATTAAAAGTGCAGTTCCTTATGATATCTTATTAAGTGAAACAAAGACTTTTCCTATTGAAGCAATTGTCGAGTCATAAGGTATTTAAATAAAATTGAGCAAATGGAAGAGGGTAGATGGCCTAAGGTTGTCTTTAATGATAGATTGTGCAAGAGCAAAAAAACCTGGATGTAACAAAATAACAAATGGTTTAATAAATGGGGTATTTGTTTGAACGTGTGTCCCATAAACAACAAAGAGATAAAATCTTTTGTTATGGAAAAGTTCCACAAGCGTACTTGGGATAAGGAACTAGGAAGAAAGAAAAATTACTATATTGAATTGTTTAATCCCACTCATAGTCATCAACCAAAAGCATACATAGAGGCCAATATCTCTTGGAGAGCCAAAATTTGTATTGCTTAGTTAAGGGCTAATTCTCATAAACTCTGTTGTGAAACAAGGCGTTGGAAAAGGCCAAAGGAAGTGTGGGAGGAAAGAGTATGCATTTTTTGTTCTTCTGGAAAAATGGAAATAGAAAAACATTTCATTTTAGAATGTGAGGCCTTCAAAGGCAACAGGGAAAGTTATGCAGATATACTGGCAGCTAACTCTTGGGATAATCTATTTAACAAGGGCTTTGTCGAGAAGCTGGGAGCATTTATTTTGAAGTTCACATAAAAAGGGCTAAATACATCAAGCAAATGAAGAAGCAATCTATCCCATAGGCTATCTTTAGCCTTGTTAAAATAAATTTTTTATTTCTTCTTTCTTTCTATATATAAAAAATCAAAAATAAAAAAAATATGCAAAACAAATTAGAAAATGAGAAAGTAAAGAAAGATATATTCATATAGTTTATATATAAATATAATATAGATGTGTATTCTTTCAAATTCAATATGGAGAACAGTATATTTCTTTCAAAATAATATTTGTAAATTAAAAAGAATATAAATTATAATTAAAAACATTAAAAAACATAACTATTTATTCAATATTAATTAATCACTATCATTAATATGTTGATATTATAAATTCAATATGTAAGAGAAATTAATAATAAAAATATATTTACTAAACCTATAAAAAACATTTTGTATCATATAAAATAAACGTAATGTTTATATTCAACATTATTATAGAAAGATAAAATAATTAATTAAAATAACGAAAAGACTTTTATATTTTTAATGGGGAAATGTATATTTTATTTATTTATTCTTTAAAATAGTTTAATGGAAAATTTTTAAATAGAATATCTAAATATATTATGTTAACTATTATTATTTCAATATCACTCATATATATCTATATTAATAAAGAATTGAAAAAAATAAAAAAGTAAAAATAATGTTGATTAAAAAAAAAAATCAATGTTAATAAGGAGAAATTGTGAAATCATTCAATTCTTAATTATGAATTTTGAGTACATTATAATATTATATATGAGAGTGAGAGATTGCGAAAATTCATTAATTTTTTAATATTGAAGTGATATGTGGCAATTTATATATATGAGAGTGAGAGAACATGTATTTAATATATTAAATAATAAAAGTTAATGTCGATAATAAAGTAACAAAAGTTAAAAAAAAAAAAAAAAAAATTACTTTTTAGTATGAGGAAGAAATGTAATTTTTTCACTGCATAATATGAAGATGAGTAAAAACAATTAATTTACTTCTTCACTACTTAATATGAGATGACAGCAAATAGTATTATTGATATTACATGATGTGTAATTTGTTAGTGTGAGCCTTTGAAGCCTTCCACCAGCGATCAAACATGCTCTTACAAAGTGGTCTTAGGTTGTCAAAGTCAAATTTTGTCATTTTAATGAGTCTTCAAGTAACATTTGGTCACTAGGTATTAGGTCTAGGATTTGTTTTCACTCCTTCCAAAGTCTTCCAAGTATTGGTCCATGTCACTATTCGAATGAGTGTACCATCATTAAATGAGTTGTCAACAATTTTTCATGTTCCAAAGGGTCATTTTACACCTTATTGTGCTTCAGTTGTGCTCGAGTAAGGCTCATTTCCCTCTCCTAGGGTTTTTGTTTCTCAGAAAAAAAATGAATTTGGAAAAAGTGAGAGAGGATTTTGTCCACAATAGGCCAAGAAAGAAAAATATCCTTCACTTTTTACACAGGTGTCATGGTTTTATAGAAATGTCAAACATACAGTTGCCTCAGGAGAGTTAATGCACCTCTGGAGTGACCTTGGGCAAATCAAGCTTTCTCCTAAATTTCTCCAAATGACTTTTTTGATGATTCAAACGATAACTAAACATAAATAGCTTTTCAATGAGCTATCATGAGCTCAATTTGGAGTTGAGGAAGACCTTCAAAAGTTGACTGCAATAGCACTCTACATTTTGGTAGCCTCATTCTGCACATTTTGACCAGTCTTGGAAGATTGGACTTTTGACAGGGCAAATGAACTCCAAATTGGCAAATTCAAGATGTTATAGAAAGTAGACTCGATACGCTTTCCAAAGAGCTATCGCACGTCCACTTTGAACATCGGGAAGGCCTCCAAAACGGCGTCTGAATCTGCACTATGCATAGGACAGTGGCGCTGCGCATAGGATAAATTTTGCAACACAGGAATTTGGCATAGGTGCACAGCGCCACCAGTGCTGCGCTTTTGATGAAGACACTTTTTGAAAGAATGGCTTGCATATTCAGATTTAGCATGATGAAAACATCAATCCCAAAAAGTTTTAGCGATTTTGAAGCAAATCTTGGTCACCTAAAGGTCAAAAAACCACCAAACAAATGCCCTCTTTGCCTCTTTTTGGACAAACAGGACGTAGTCTTGGGAGATTCCACTTTTGAGGGGCAAATAACCTCCAAATGAAAAAATTTAAAATTTTCCAGAAACTAGACAGGAAGACCTTTCCAACGAGCTATCTTGGGCTCAATTTGGTCAAGGGGAAAGCCTCCAAAACTAGGTTTAAAGTGACGTTGTGCATAGGAACAGTGGCACTGCGCATAGGATAAATTTGGCGAGTTTTGCTCAAAAATCAAAATTTCGCCTAGTTTTTATATAAGTTGAATTTTTCTTTCATCTTGGATGAATTTATGGTTGTAAATGGTGTTATGCTATGTAAATGTAATTTCAAAATGACCTTAGAGGGTAGATTCATCATTTTGAGGTGGTTGAGGGGTAAATGAATCAGTTTCCATGCTTATAGAGGCAAGCTGTTCCACTGCCTATATTCCTATTCCTAGTTTAGAAATGGTTGAAACCACCCCTCTTCTCATGGATTCAACCCCTGATGGCTAGCATAGGTGCTTTTATTTCTATATTATGTAATTTTTTAGTCATTAGCAAGGGTTGGACTCTTGTGGATGCTTTGAGCTACATTGTACATCTCTACAACAGTTTGGCAAGGAAATAAACCAGAATTTGCAGCTATTTTTGTGGGATTCTTATGGTAATGTGTTTTAGCATTATTTCTCCTTCTTTCATTAGTTTTTCTCATGTGTTATGTGTTCCAAAATCTAATTCCTTCTTCTAAACTAAATGAAATCAAGATAGATAGATATAATACATTGGTAACAGTGCTCTGCCTTGGGAATATGTTTAGTTTTTTATGTTTTCAATTGTTTGAAGAGGACTCGTGATCTTTGCATGCCCTCCTCAACCCTTCAGCAGTCTTAGACCTACCATCTCACTCAATTCCAAGTGCCAAAACACCTACCTACCTCGCCCCATAGAACACCCTACAATTTTAACTTGATTTCTCAAACCCAAAGCTACTCGCTGCATTTGATCCAGGAACAAAACCTTCAAAATTGACCAAAAACCCTAGAGCTACTACACCTAGCCTAAAAAAAATATTTAATTCAGTCATTTCAACTGATATTGACAATGAGAGAGCCCTCTCCCGACCTGGTAGGGCTAGCTACCAGGTTAAGCTTGGTTTGTGGTTATCCTAAGATTGCCTCCCTTCAGCCTGAGGTCAATCTAGGCTCTAACATAGTGGTGACCATACTGGGGAACGTAGTGTTATGTTTCTCGGCAAAATGTATCAAGTTCATATATAATTGTTTATGGTGGACAATGATCAAACACTGGAAGGCTGAAATCATTCACTTGACAACTCCAAATCAGTTTCGAGATCAGATCCAAGGACTCCACTGGAGTATGAACTTGATCAGTAGGAACATGAAAGGACAATATGCAAATATTAGGTATTCAAGTTGGAATTTCATCCAAGACATTATTTTCTTTGTTATAAATTATTTCTTCTCTTTTCCTAAGAATGTCAAGAAGGCTTTGCAAAGTATATTGTATTTGAGACAAGGTCCTAGACCTGCATTTGATTCTTTTCCTTTGAAGATTGTGAATACCAAAGATTTGCATGCCTTTGATCTTGATCAATACCCTTCTTTCGAATCTTGTGATGACCGTCTTCAAATTGATGAGCCTCAAGAGACCAAGAATGATTCTACAACTTCTGTACATATTCCTATACCTTGTAAAATTCTAGATAGATACAAACCTCTGATTTTACCTCCTATATCTCATGCTTTCCCTAAAAATAATTACCTATATCTACCAAGATTTGATGGTGACTATGACAACATCACTGCTGAGAGACATGTACTAAATTTTGAGTCTTTTCTTGACCTTTTGAAGTTGATGAAGAAGATGTCAGTATTAGGCTTTTTGCTCTTTCTTTGCAAGGCAAAGTCAAGAGTTGGTTCAGAACCCTGCCTGATGCGAGCATCTCAAATTTCCAACAGTTCGTCAAAGTTTTCCTCAACAAGTGGATGATCAGACAGAACCCTTTCTTGATTCTAGAAGAATATAACCAGCTGAAAAGACAGCCAAGGGAGACAGTACAACAATTTTCTACCAGATTTAACCAAGTCTGTTTTTCGATGCTTGTTAATATAAGACCTCCTCCTGGATCTGCTCTCTTGCACTACCTGGAAGCCTTTGATCTAGAAATGGAGTTTCAGCTGAGAGAAAGGAACCTTGCAACACTTGAAGAAATGAAAAACAGTGCAATAGATGTAGAGGCTAATTTGTTGATCAAAAGGGCAAAGTTGAAGGAAGAAGAGATGAAGAGAATAGATCCAGAGGAATCAACATCTTTAGAGGTAAAGCTCGACATTTTGGTAAGTGCAGTGGAAGAGATGATGTAAAAGATCACCACAAGGAATGAGTATGATGTTCAAGACCATGGCTCGTTGATTGAAGAAGAACAAATTCCTGATCCAAAACATTTTCTTTCTTATCCCAGTTATCATAGAGTTGATAATGATTGTTTTATAGATCATCTTGGAGAAGAGAGATCTGTTGATATGACATGCATGCTTGATGATGTGTTTTATACTGATGATTTGCCTCAGTTGGATCAGTATGATGATGATTATGTTCTCCAAATAGAATCTAGTCTTGCAGACAAATCAGCAATTGGTTTGTGGGAGGAGGAAGTTCACTTTCAGCTCGAACACAGTGATCAGCCGTTACATATCATCCATGGAAGTGAGGAGGAAAGTGAAGAAAATTTTGAAGTAAGTGAAGATTCTTTGCCTTTTTGTTTTTCTTCGTTTAAGATCATCAGAGACAACTGTCGTGCAATCAGAAATCAACCATCGATAAGTTTTGATCTGGACCATCTTAAGGGCAATGAAATCCTTGTTCAAGTCTTCTCATATCTACATTTGCAGCCTCCGAATGCCATTGAATGTTAGGTTGCAGATGAAGACTTAGAAACTAGAAAATATGATCAAATGATGCAAGATGATTCCATGCCATTCTGTTTTGAATCATTTTAGTTTTTGAAGGGAAATTTTCATAATATATCTTCAAATGAGTAGCTTGTCAAAAATCATGTAATCTCATTGGAACCAATAGAAAATGGGTTGCAACAACCTTTTCAAGTTTTTCATGATCCAATAGCTGATGTGTTGGATGATGTTTGTAGTCAAAGTCCTTCTCCATTAGTTACTTGTGAGCTTGAAACAAGTATTGATACAAATTTGATCCAGCAATAGGTTTCTTTGTCATTGTCAGCAGGAGTCTCGTCACAAAGCTTAGATGAAAGTTTGCATTCATGGTACAAGGATAAGAAAAGTAATCCATTGGATGAGCTAAGCCCCAGTGCACATGAATTTCAAGATCCTTATGCAATATTCTTGGAGTCGGATAGAGACTCCATATTATTCAATGGGTCTGTTTACATGTTTTCATGGGAGTTACCTTTTAGTAGTTCTCTCTTGTTGTTCATAAGTAAGCACTTGTGGAGAATGCAAACAGCAGCCATATTGCTTACCTGGTTGCAATGGTTTTCACTTCACTTGATCAGGTGATGAATGGAACAATTAGAGTAGGTTTTATTTAATAAGATCCATTTTGAGCATATTTTCCAGTTTGTCAATTGTGTTTTAATATTAAGTTAGTGTCAAGTCAGTTTAGGTCTTTGAGTCATCAGTATTTAATCATGCATTTCAGTTTGAGTTTTTGACTCCATGCCCAATGGATAAAGCTACTAGGTCTACGGTGTTCTTGGTACCTCCAAGGAGCTACCATCCCCAATGGAGCCAATGTTAGTGTCAGTCTTTGAAGCCTTCCACCAGTGATCAAACATGCTCTTACAAAGTGGTCTTAGGGTGTCAAAGTCAAATTTTGTCATTTCAGTGAGTCTTCAAGTAAACTTTGGTCACTAGGTATTAGGTCTAGGATTTTTTTTCACTCCTTCCAAAGTCTTCCAAGTATTGTTCCATGTCACCATTCGAATGAGTGTACCATCATTAAATCATTTTTCATCATTTTTCATGTTCCAATGGGTCATTTTACACCTTGTTGTGCTTTAGTTGTGCTCAGGTAAGGCTCATTTCCCTCTCCTAGGGTTTTTGTTTTTGAGCAAGAAAAAATGAATTTGGAAAAAGTGAGAGAGGTTTTTATCCACAATAGGCCAAGGAAGAAAAATTTCCTTCACTTTTTACACAGGTTTCATGGTTTTAGAGAAAAATAAAAAATACAGTTGCCTCAGGAGAGTTAATGCACCTTTGGAGTGACCTTGGGAAAATCAAGATTTCTCCTAGCATGGTTGGCAAAATGACTTTTTTGATGACTCAAATGATAACTAGACACAACAATCTTTCCAATGAGCTATCATGAGCTCAATTTGGAGTTGAGGAAGACCTTCCAAAGTTGACTGCAATAGCACTCTGCATTTTGGCAGCCTCATTCTGCACATTTTGACCAGTCTTGGGAGATTAGACTTTTGAAATAGAAAATGAACTCCAAATTGGAAAATTCAAGATGTTCAGGAAATTAGACTTGATAATCTTTCCAATGAGATATCATGCTCCCAATTTGGACCCTGATAAGGCCTCCAAAACTGGGTCTGAAGCGGTGCTGCGTATAGGATAACGATGTTGTGCATAGGATAAATTTTGCAACACAGGAATTTGGCATAGGTGGCACTCCGCTTTTGATGGAGACACTTTTTGAAAGAATGGCTTGCATATTCAGATTCATCATGATGAGAAAATAAAATCCTGGAAAGTTTCCGCAATTTTGGAGCAAATCTTGGTCACCTAAAGGTCAAAAAACCATAAACAAATGCCCTCTTTGCCTCTTTTTGGACACACAGGAAGCAGTCTTGGGATATTCCACTTTTGAGGGGGCAAATGACCTCCAAATGAAAAAATTCAAGATTTTCCAGAAACTAGACAGGAAGACCTTTCCAACGAGCTATCTTGGGCTCAATTAGGTCAAGGGGAAGGCCTCCAAAACTGGGTCTAAATCGGTGCTGCGCATAGGAACAGTGGTGTTGCGCATAGGAACAGTGGTGTTGTGCATAAGATAAATTTTGCCAGTTTTGCTCAAAAATCAAAATTTCGCCTAGCTTTTCTACAAGTTGACTTTTTCTTTCATCTTGGATGAATTTATGGTTGTAAATGATGCTATGCTATGTAAATGTAATTGCAAAATGACCTTAGAGAGTAGATTCATCATTTTGAGGTGGTTGAGGGGTAAATGAATCAGATTCCATGGTTATAGAGGCAAGTTGTTCCACTACCTATCTTCCTTTTCCTAGTTTAGAAATGGTTGAAACAACCAATATTCTCATGGATTCGACCCTTGATGGCTAGCATAGGTGGTTTTATGTCTATATTATGTATTTTTCTAGTCATTAGCAAGGGTTAGACTCTTGTGGATGCTTTGAGCTACATTGTACGTCTCTACAGCAATTTGGCAAGGAAATAAACCAGGATTTGCAACTATTTTTGTGGGATTCTTGTGGTAATGTGTTTTAGCATTGTTTCTCCTTCTGTCATTAGGTTTCTCACGTGTTATGTGTTCCAAAATCTAATTCCTTCTTCTAAACTAAATGAAATCAAGATAGATAGGTAGAATACATTGGTAACAGTGCTCTACCTCCGGAATACATTTAGTTTTTGATGTTTTCAGCTGTTTGAAGAGAACTCATGATATTTGCATGCCCTCCTCAGCCCCTCACCAGTCTTAGACCTACCATCTCACTCAATTCCAAGTGCCAAAACACCTACCTACCTCGCCCCACAGAACACCCTGCAATTCTGACTTGATTTCTTGAACCCAAAGTTGCCTGCTCCATTTGATCCAACAACAAAACCTTCAAAAATCAACGAAAAACCCTAGAGCTACTATACCTAGCCTAAAATCCATATTTAATTCAGTCATTTCAACTGGGATTGACAAGGAGAGAGCCCTCTCTTGACCTGGTAGGGCTAGCTACCAGGTTAAGCTTGGTTTGTGGTTATCCTAAAATTGCCTCCCTTCAGCCTGAGGTCGATCTAGACTCTAACATAATTCATTCTAAGTTAAGTTTATATGTGATATTTAAAACAAAAATATATATATAACTAAAAATATTTTATGTCAACCATAAGTAAAATATTTCAATGTCCATATTTAATAACAAAATTTTATATCTACTTTATATAGATAAAAACAAAAAAATTTAAATCAAAAAAGTTATAAATTCACTTTCCATAGCTAGGAAGGTGTAATTTATTTTATTTCTAATATGGATTTGATACATATGATTTTAAAAATATCAATAACAAAGAAATGTTTTTCAATAAGCAAGTTGAGTAAAAGAGTTTGACATAAAACATATATGGAGAGAAAGATTGAAAGAATGTGTATTCTATTTGTATTCTATTAATAGTTGATTTCTAATTTAATGCATGAGGAGTATTTGTAATTCTTTCCATGCTTAATATGGATTTGATATGTAATATTTTAGATAATATTAATAATTAAATAATTAAATGTATTCATACAAGAAAAAAATGAAGGGGCGTGTTTTAACGTTTTTATTTGGAGAATGTGTATTATAAATAAAATATTTCAATGTTAGTTATATATATATTAAATCATCCTATATCCATATTAACTTCTGATCTAGCAAGGGCCGAGAGGGATCAAATCTCTTTTCATTCTAAAAGATGTTTTCATCTCAAGAGATTTGATCCTCTAGGGTGTCTGGGCTTGGTAGATCCAAAGTTAGGATGGATCTAGGCTCGTCTAGAGTTAAGGTGGATCTAATCTAGTAGATCTAGAGTTAAGATGGATCTAGGCTCATCTGGAATTAAGATGGATCTAGTCTCGTTTAATTATTAATTAAATTATGAATATAAATATAATTATTAATTTCATGTTTTTTCATTTTATTTTTACCAAGTCAAAATGTTAAAGATTATAACTTCTTTACCATATGGGAATCAAATGTTTACACATGAGTTAAGTTTACTTATGAAGCTCAAATATAAAGAAATTTTTTAATAAAAAGTGAATTGGATGAGGGGAAATCTTGGATAAATTATAATATTACAATATTTATTACCACCCTCACCCAATAAGAAGTGCCTAGGAGCGGAGGAAAATACTAATTAAAATGTAATATCATTACATTTTACTTAATATTTCTCGTCACACCTGAGCCTAAAGATTACATCTTACTCAATATTTCCCCTCACCCCTGGTAATTTTATAATTGAGCTTGTTTACATTAGATAAAATTTAATAATTACATTTTTCTTAATATTCTCACCAACATATTATTTACCTTTATAGGCTACATGTCATCAAATTATGTATCTAAATATAACATCAAACCTAAGTGAATCTAGGCTATATTCCACATGAATCCCATTGGTCAATAGTATGGATTCTTAAAATCATGTATCAATATCGTTGGTCATTTTTTTATAGGGTTATTTTTATTTTATTTTCATAAGTTAAAATGTTTACATTACATTAGTGTTGTCCCTACTACAACACCCTCCAAAATTTTGGCCTACGCCCAATTTTGGAGCCTTCCTTGGTATTGTACATTATCATCGCAAACATTGAAACACATTCTGTGTGTTTTCTTGAGGAGTTTTTGTCCCCTTCGCAAGATAGGAAAAATATCATCTTTTCTCATGTTAGTCATCACAAAATGTGTTTAAGCCTATTTTGATGGCTTCAAGAGATCATCTTTGTGTAAATGATTTTTTCTAACCATGTAAACATTCGTCACACTCATTTCCAAAGTTTCAAGCACTGTCACACAAGTGTCATCACGTTTGTTGCAAAGTGTATCTTTGGTGCTACACTTGTCGTAACTCGTCGTAAAGCTATCACACTAAGGGAGATGAATTATTCATGCTTCGTAGATGATCTATGTTGTTGTGTCATCAAATATTCTAATTGTACAGTGATCACAGTCGAAGTGTTATGATTGTTCACATAAGTCTCATCGATCCCACGCTTAGCCATTTTTTGAAAAGATTCCCGACCAAGAAACCTAGCTTCACTTGACCTCCCTGAAATTCACATTGCACAGTCTCACTCCTAGATTTGTGACCTTGCCTCTTGACACTGCGCAATGCACAGTTCCTACCTCCCAGGACTACTGCATTGTGCAGTTCCAGTGCTCAAGCCCTTGCCCTAGCTCCTATAATTGCACAACCCATCTACCCAACATGGCCTCAACTATGCATTGTGCAGTCCCTGGCCTCAAGTTCATCCCTTGGGCCCCTGAGTTGCGTAATTTTGAAAATGGACCAACCTCCTCTATCTCCCAGAACTGTGCAGTATGCTCATCTAGTGCTCATCCCCTCAGCCTATCACCCTAACACCTAGAATTGGGCATTTTTCTTCCTCAGCCCAGCCTGAGCTGCACATTGTGCAGTCTCAAGGCTCAAGGCTTCCCCTTGACTACTTGAACTATGCAAAGATGCATTCACTAAGCCCCTTTCCCATCTTTCCATTTGATTCTGGTTCAGTCAATGAATCGATATGCACAAACTTAGACTAGGGGGTTTTCGGACTGATGTCATAGCATCATGAGTGAATTGCATAAACGGGTACCTTATCATGCCATGGCGAGATGATGAAGAAGGAGGTGAAGGAGCGAAACATGTTGAAAGACATTCTTGTAGATGAATATGCAAGTTGATCAATTAAGAGAAAGAAAAGGGACACCAGTTTGTGATCACCACTCAATACTTTAGATCATTGAAGATTCCTTATCACCAATCCATGCAGAGGTTAAAAGAAAAGCATCCTCAAGAAGATGCTCAGCATAGTGGTAGAAGTGGCTTGAAATTTCCACATCATCAAGTAGTCTATGTCAACAGTTTCATGTCATGTCATGTCATGAATTTTCACATGCCACACCATTGTGGTTAATGATGTAAATTATGTTTCGAAAGTGTATTGTAAAGTGGAAGACCAAAGGACATGTGTGGAATGTGAAGAGTCACGTAAAGTTGAAAAGTCGTAGGAATTCAAACAGTCATGAGGGTAGTTGAAGAGTCATAAGGAAGTTGAAACATCACTTCTTCATGGTTATATATACACCCTCATTGTAAGAGCAAAGGTCTTTTCACGTTGGCTCCTCCCGTAAGGCAGTAAACAGATAGGATAATTATTTTAAGGAGAAAGGAGTGGCTCCAATGTTCCACTATTGGGGCTAGTGGTTTTCATATTATACATGTGTCTTGAAACTTTTTCTTAATATAAGAAGCCTTATGGGCCAGCACATTCTTCATCCATGGATTATGGATATTTGTAAGACTATTATGTGAATGTTTGTATTTCATGTTCGCTTTCATTTTTACTAAAGTAGTTGAACTATTTCAGCCATTTTGGTACTTATTTTATTGATAATGTGATGTAATTTCTATTATTGTTTCTGCATCCTCATAGACTATTCCACTGGATATTAGACAGACCTTCCTTGTTACATTGGTTGCAATGCTCGTCGCATCTCTTTGGACTATTCTTCTTGATGTTGCACAGATCCTTCTTGTTCACGTGTGTCTCTACTAGGGTGGTACTACTACCTCTCTCTTGGAAGCTCACTTATCCTCCCCTTCGCAATGAAAGAAATGTGACTCACATATGATTGAACACTCACCAAGCATACCCCCTTTCTTTTTGAAGGTGTTGCACTCCTCTCTCCAGCTAACAATGAGATCAAAGGCATATCTTTAAGATAAATGGAAACCGGGCCATATTTCGGAGGGGTCTCTTATCCCAAACAGTGTGAGGTTTAATTGGGATCACATATCGGGGAGACCCCTTGAATGTTGGCAAGTCCAGCACTGTCAATAGTTATGTTGCATATTTATAGCATACTATAGGCATTAAATCTAAGTGCAATGAAGGAATTACATATACTTTATCTAACTATATAAAGTCTAATGTAAGAACCAGATATCCTTAACCGAGGATGGCATAAGGACACAAGGGCCTGGTTAAACTATTGTGAGATCAATGAGAATGATGCTTTGCAAAACATAAATAACATTAAAGATATTGTTACTTCTAAGTTCAAAGAAAAATTATGGTGTGAGAGAGATTTAGCGTCTAAAAGAAAATTAAGTTATTATAAGAAGGTCATCAACCCCACCCTTGAAGATCAAAATTATCTCTCTATTCTAACTAGCTCAAAAAAGAAAATTAATATAGCAAAGATTACAACGAATTCTCATGAGCTCCATAGTGAAACTGGCCGCTGGGTAGTTCCTAAAACGCCATGGATAGAAAGGATCTTCCATATTTGTGAGAATAGGAGCATTGAGGATGAAAACCACTTCCTTTTAGAGTGCCCTACATACAACCACATTAGATCTCAATTTCACAACCTTTGTTACAATACTGACCTTCCTAGCCTTTTACAATGCCAAAATTATAGTGAACTCGGGAGGCTTCTCTCCAAGCTTTTTGAGCATATGAATAAAATCTTAAATCAAAATAAATAATTTGTCTTTTTAGGTCCGATAGATCATTATCTGGTCTCAGCG
>APFE030474945.1:90013-102833 GCA_000404065.3 Pinus taeda
TTGCATGGAGAAGCAAAGAAAGTGTTTTTGTTGGCAGCAAGGTTACATTGGTCCCAGCTCATGATTCCACTGAAGGGGAGGTGAGATCCAAAGTACTTGGTAGCCTTTTTCTGAATATATTCCCTGTGATTAACCTATCAAGCAAATCTGAACATTAAAAACCTTTTCTAATCATCAAAAGCAACCTAAACAACAACGCATCATTTAAATCTAAATAGCAAATTTTATTATGAGAATGCAGCAAAGACACATAAATATAAACAAGGGAGGTATTGGGCGCTTGAGATGGGCCCAACCCCAAGAACTACAGCCTCCCAAGAGAGATTTAGAGCTGGTGCAAAGTTGGATCCATCTTTACTAACCAAGAATGAAAAGTTACATCAAAACTTTCCACAAGGAGAGCTTGAGAAAGGGCTGAAAGCAAAACTAAGCCATGGCCTACAAATCGAATTACAAACTAGCTAACTAATGGCTAAAACAAATGACTAACTAGCTACAAGAATTACTAACCACTGGCTAACCAAAAATGACTAACTGAAATGAGGTCTCAAGCCCTCTTATTTATACAATTTGAGGACCCAACAGTCCTCCTAGAATTTAGGGACTTGGCTACCCAAGACTTGTAGTTAACAGCAGTGCAACTTGACTTGTTTGGCTACCCTTGTGCTCATTGATTTGGTGGCCTTTGAACTCCGAGCTAATGGTGGAGAATTCGAGGTAAGGGCCCATAAATGAGGGGGGCACCTTCCTACAAATCCTCTAGCTTGTTTTCCCACGAATTTGGCTGCCAAGTGCTCATTAAGACCTTCAAATTTGTCTCCAAGTTGACCAACAAGGCTACACAAAGCACCCATTAGACTTGTTGGCATAATGACTAACCAAATTTACTCTATTAACATAAAAATAATCAAAAACATGCAATAAACAAATGAGAATGGTGGATTAAGTCAACTTAGGAGGTTGAATGAGCCCAAATAATTGTCCATTTTTGGGGCTCATCAGCTGTTGTCCACTAACTCTTCAAACTGTTGTTCTTCTCCTTGAAGTTGTCGAATGCTATCACCTTCTCCTACTTGTTCTTTTCTTATTCTGATTACAATGGCCTCCCTTTCATCCTTACCCTCTTTCATGATTATTTATGTCTGCACTGAATCATGACTTTCCAACATTCTCTCCAGCAATTGAGCATCTCTATTCCATGGATTAAATTCTTCCACATAATCTTCTTCTTTCATCTTTATTTGACTGCTCATCTATGCTAAATTTCCTCTAGCATTTGCAACTAAACCTGCACTCACAAAACACTTGTTAAAATAAAAAACATAAGGCCTCAATTCCTTTTCCTCCTTTGGCAACAATTAAGTTTTCTGCTCTATTTCTTTCTCCTCTGTCAGCACATCAATATGCTATTTTGAATTCTCAAAAGAATTCATGAGACTGTCAACTAGTCTCTCCTCCACACGATTTGCTCTAATGATGTCTTTCTGATCTTGTCCACTGTAGTGAACTCCTTCCTCTGCAATCACACTGTCATACTCTAAATTTCCCAGCAAATATTCCAGCAATGCAATTTCTCTGTGACACTTCGCAAGTACTTCATCGTCACTTATAATACCTGCATTTATAAATGAATTGTAAGTTTGAAAATTACAGGGCTCAATAGTTTCAACTGTTATTTCACATATCAATTCTTCAAACTGAACTTCATCTCTTTTTCCCACAAGAAATCGTCCCTGTGTTGTAACAGTTTCATTACTAAGTTCTTTCTGCTGCAATAAGTCACTGCCTTCCTCATTCAAGAGATATTCTCCCTTATCCTTTACTTCAGAGTATTCATCTTCTGAAAGATACTTTTCCATACTTTTGACAGCTTCAAAATATTTCTCATCTTCTGCAAAACCCTCCTTTGTTAGTGACCAATCATCAGATGTCCTTTCTCCCAAGGTTAAATCCTTTTCATAGGTTTCTTCCTTCTTAACATCTTTCAGTAAATGTCCTTCTTTTTTACTGACTGCCTCAACAGCTTCCATGGTTATTTCCATTGTGCCTATCATCATGATGAACTGATGATCATTTACTATGTTTTCAGCTAACATAGTCTCTTCTTCAAGTTTTCCTTTAATCTCTTGTTGTTTACCTTCTCCAAGAGCTATCCTTGTCTCACCATCTGCATTAATAGTCTCCTACATTTGTTTTGCATCCACAAACAAACTATCTATTTTAAAAACATAAGACCCTATGGTCCCACTTGATGTTTCAGCCATCATATCTCCTTTTTGTTCCAAGTTCTATTTATGACTCAGAAATTCTTCGATGGTCTCCTCTTCAATCTCCTCAAGCCCTTCACTTGGTTTCTTGATATCTTTCCCCAACTATATATGAGACCTATCTATCTCATCTTCTTCTAGAACATAATTTAGATTCTGCTTGTCTTCTTCCTCCTTTATGACAATATCATCAAATTGTCCTTCTTTACATGTTTCACCTGCAAATATACACAAATTATCAGATTTAAAACAATGTGACCCTTTGGCCTCACTTGAAGTTTCAGTCTTCAAGTCTTCATCTTCACTCAAAACTTCACCCTATTCTGCTTCACAAATGGACACTTCCATTTTCATTTCCAACTCATCTTCTTTGAGTTTTTCCATCAGCCACCTTACTTGCCTCTGTTGTAGCCTTCTCTGTAACTTATGCCGCTTCACTGGCTTCTTCCTCAAGACCCAACCTAGTCTCTGGTTTTCCTCAAGTATCCTCCTTAATGCATCGACTTGTTATTTCATCTCTACAATATTTTTGTCAATTTCCTCTTAACTCATCCTTTTTCCAATTGCCTTGGCATCCTCTTTCTTCATCTTTATTCTGCTGTGGTCTTCCTCAAAACCTTTGTTATGACTATCAGTATCCAACTTCTTCTTCTCTATCTTCATGAGCTCCTCACTCACTTATGATGAGCTGCATTAAAGCCTCTACAACAACAAGTCCTCCTTGTTGCAACTTACCTCACCAAGCTTTCCTCTATACTTGGTCTTTTGGCAAGCACTTGGTTCTCTATCTCTAGAACCTCCTTTGATCACTTCTCTCTGCTCCTTCTAGGCTTCAACTCTTCTGCACTTCTCAAGAACATAGTTGTCCTCTTGTATTTCAATCACAATGAATTACTTGTATCTGGCCACCTCTTCTTTCACTTAGAAAGTCTTACTAACTTCCTTCATTACCTTGGCAATTCTACCCACATCCTTTGTGGAATTACCTTTGTGAATTGCAACAATACCTCTGCAATAACAAGTCTCCTTCTTGCTACATATGCTTTACTAAGCTTCTCTCCTTTGAGCTCAGTCTCTTAGCATTTCTCTAGTTCTTTCCTCTGGAACCAATTCAGGCACTCCTTGCTCTAGATATTGCAACCTTCTCACCTTCTTTTGTTGTTATCTGTGCATCAATGGACAAACACATATTCTCCAATCAAATCAAAACAGAACATATCACCTCACCTTCAAGATCTCTGCATGATCTTGTTCCACCATTCCACCTATACCTTGAATGGATTGTCTTATGTTTCTTGCATCTGCAAATTCTGCTACACATCACCTCTGTGTGCCTACTTTCTGTCAGATTAGAATCTGATCCTTCCTTGCCTGCACAAACATCTTTGACACATAACTTTGTTCTAAATTCTTTCACATATAATTTCTTTGTTATGTTTTAACACCAATTTTTTCAATTACAATTCTGCTCTGATACCAAATGACGCAGGGTTACCCCTGCTTACACCCACAATATGCATGTAAAATGCATAAGCACATTTGTCCTAGGAATTTTAACTCTCTAAGGAGTCAAAACTTCATTTAGAATATGGTTAAGGCCCCTTTCTTAATCTCTACCGAATAGACTAACCAAGTCTAACCCTTAATCCATCCTTTCCTTTCTATCGGAATTCATTCACCCTCATAAACCTTCATTAACCCTTAGCTGCATATATCTATATATATATATATATATATATATATATATATATATATATATATAATTATAATATAATATATATAACCTTCCCACTCTTAACTTTGGTTATGTGTAAACTTAACCCATAAACCTTATCCACGCATTATTTCTATTATACCCCTTTTTAATAGAAATACGCATAAACTTACCTTTAACCCGGGACGTCAACTCTATCGGAATACACGAGAAAAACTCGACCGAGCACTTAAACCGCACTTCAAAAAACATTCACCCACAACTATAATTATCGTCGAGTCTGCACACCTAAGCCATTTCTGCAGCGCGGCTCCTTCCTTTCTCCGATCTCTGATTAAATCAGGACTGTTGATCTAGTGCCCGATTCGACGATTGTCACTTAGCCTGATCAATCGAACTTGCGCGACAATCATCTACCATCGATCTGCACTCAATGGATCTAACAGTTCACAATGATTTCGGGTAGACAACAAGCATGAGGATTAACTACCTGATAAAGTGGTTTCCTCTCTCCTCCTCGCTACTACGTGTTGCTCGGTTAGTGGAATCGGGTGCTCACCCTTCAATACCACTTACCACTTCTGCCTCGCCCAATAACCCGCTTTTGTTTATAAAACCGCCTTCCTTCGTGACTAACACCTGAGCTTGTTAGTGCCCGATGACTATAGATCTTCTACCATTGACGGTTGCGACAGCTCCTCCAAATTCTTCTTCCGCCAACGCTTCCAGTTAATCTCCAGTATTCATTTCTTGATTCCCTTCTGCGTGATTTAATCCTGATCGTTCATTTCCTTCGTCCTCGTTCGTTAATCTCCAAGATCCAACGATTCCTGTGCATCGACGACTTGCTTCTTCATTCGTCCCTTTACTTTGACTTTACTTTGTTTCTTAAGTGTTTACTCTGTGGTTTCAGGTTTTCTTGAAAGGTTTCGTACTCTTGCTTCCGTTATTCAACTCACTCCTAAGCTTGACCTCTGTGAATTCTCACATCGCAGTCTCTCCAGAGCTTCACTTTGATCCTTCAACTGGATTCAAAGACCCATTATGTATCCTCTGAATCATTCTCCTCTCTTTGTTTCACCGAATTCTACCTACACACAACTATTACAGAATTCTGATTCACTATAATTCAGCACTCGAAACATACTTATACAGGTTTGGAATTAACCTTTGTATTTGTAAATATAACAACGATTACAGAATGAGACCCTCTGTCTCTCAAGCCTGATCTTCAATATCAGTGGCCTCCTCCTCCACACTCTACCCATAGGTTTACATTTATACCAGAAAGGTTTTGTTGATCTAATTTTGGTTCAAATCCTTAATCTACTTAACTGACTCCTAAATGTCCTCTAAGTCCACTTCTAACTCCAGTTAATCCCTAAGAATCCTCTCTAGTTCCTTGAATCATGAAACTATCTTAAGAGTTATAATTGGATTCTAACTCTCTCGTTATTATTAACCACTCATGTTCTCCTTCATTCGAGAGCATTTAAAAAACATCTCACGTTATCTAATTAATTCCTATCCTACGCACTCAAAGCCTAAATATTACATTAATTCAACACTTAGGAATCCAACTTCCTTAAAATACATGACCCCCTATGTCTACTAAAGTACAATGATTTTCCTCGGGTTGAATGCTCCTGCATCATATTACATATGAAAAATCCATTTAATAGCTTCGAATATTTCATTCTAAAATACCTCATGTTGGCCCATAGAGGCTCAGGTGATAAATTTACTCTTAAGTACATGATGTAGCATCATGTAGGTCAAGAAAGAATGAGCTTCATCCTCATTCGTTGCCAAGAAATACATTGAGCTTTCTTTGTGTAATGAATCTAACATTGTTTTATTATACTTAATATAATTAAACTCAACAAGCACATGCCACATGAAAGGTTATAACACAAGATTTGTGTGTGTGTTTGTGTGTGTGCGTGTGTTGTTTTCATTGTAAATAACATCAAATAATAAAAAATACTTGTTTATTTAATTTATTTTCCACAAGTTTGTATTACAGTCATTCGTCCTCATGTGCCCTCATCCATCCATGTCTCTCTTCTCTATCACATCATTCCCCTTATCCATTGCATCAATAATATTTTTATGTAGTGCTCCATGTCCATAAACTTGTGTTTTCCATTCCCTTAATCTCGTCCATGTCACCTTTTTTCTTATTACTCCATTCTAGTGCTTTCCCAAACCTTTTCCAAATCCTCATTTAAAAATGTCACCATTCTAGATCCCATCTAGCTTGGACCACAAAATCAACCTCACCTCTCATCAATGTATCAAATAACTGATCCCTTCTTTATCCTCATTTTCATCGCCTCCATTCTTACCCATCAGTTCCCCCTAATTCGTAGTGTTGAGGAAAACACTAAATTCTAAGAGATGATTTAGAGTTTCTAGAAATTTTATTATTACATTACGATAACCTAACAAGGATTTCAATTGTCAGCTTGAAGGCTTAAAAAGAATCAGTTGATGAAATATCCCACATGCTTAGGGATATAGACATTAAAGAACTAAAAACTACTATGGATGAGATCACTAATGAATTACAAGATTTTGATCTAACATTTTTTTAAAAATTCTTCTTGAAAACCAAGGAAATATATGATTTCCCCCATAGACTTGCATCAATAGAGCAAGAGTTGAAAAAATATAGCGATGAGACTATTGACCCAAAGGCTATAATAAAAGAATTAATATCATAATGAGTAAAAATTCAATAGTTTGAATTCACATGCCTCCTTGTTCATGACCTAAGAATTCATGTAACCTAAGTCCTTTCGATAGAATTATTCAAATACTAAAGAATAATGTACACATATTTAATGAGAAAGATGGTAGAAAATCCACTAAATTGATAAATAAACCTAAGCATACATCCATTGGGTTAATAAAATGCATTATTTATTTTTCGTAACTAGAATATTATTTTTTCTCATCTTTCCCCAGTATGCCTCAAATAGTAAGAGAGACCATTTTCCTATCTTTACTCATTATATCTCTCAATAAGTCTAACTTGTGATATATTTGCTTAACTTGTGATATCTTTACTTATAACATACATGCTTGTACTATGTAGGTCAATCATTGATTAAATCTCTTTGTGATCAATAAAAAGAAATGCTTAACTTATAATATCTTTACTTATAACATGTTTTTACTATGTATGTAAGTCATTGATTAAAGCTCTTTGTGATCCCTAAAAATAAATAAATAAATTATTGTTGCTTACCAACACAAGCTTGAGGTGCTTAGTTAGACTGTAAAAAAATAGTCAATCTTAATATATCTTTATAAGTGGTCTCCCTTCATATTCTTAAAACCACTTTTCCCACAAAGTCATTAAATATATCATTTCCTTTTCCCAATTATGTTAAAGTGTTTCCTGTGTATTTGATTAAATATCTTATTTTTCAAGTAAACATTAATATGTAATTAAAATAAATAATATTTTTACCTCATAGTTAATATTGACTAATTAAATGAGCTTATAATGCTACGCGTACAGTTGTTATAATTTAAAGATATACATAATCATTCTAGATTGAATCTTTGGATGATCAATAATATTAGTTTAAGTAATGATTAAGAATTAATAACCTAGTAGAGTGTTTGTTTTTACCAGGAGAGGCGTAAGTTAAATTATCTTTTCTCCAAATTAAGATACTTGCATTTACTAGGTTAACGTTAAGATATGGTTTATACCTTATTTTTAGTTTCGGCCAAAACACGATTTTAGTAATCAATTTACTTGTTTATTATTATTAGTTTAATATTAACTAATGCATTTTATACGGTTTAATTTTGAAAAATAAATATCTATTTTCTATTATTATTATTATAAAAAAATTAGTAGTTTAATATTAATTAATATAATTTATATTGTTTAACATTATTCAATATTATTAAAAAAACTAATTTTTAAACAGTTGATTAGACTAGGGCTTATTGTAAGCTTTGCACAATATAATGCCATGTAGATAACTATCTTACATATTTTATGTTATAATTTATGGATATGGTTACAATATTCATGTATTAGTTTTAGATATTTGTGTAGTGATTTTCTCTTCTTAACCTTTATAGGAAATAAAGACTTCCAAGGCTCATGTTTATCATTCAATATTTTCTAGTTGGACAGGATATTAATCCTATATACAGTTACATCTTGAAATTTTCTTTAAACACGTCATCAATTACTTCCCACCTAATTTAAGGAAGTCTTTGCATAAAAAATGGATTGGAATAAGACGTAAATAAATATATTTATGAGGAGTTAACTTGTCATCTTTATTTATGTTTTCCTAGACTTACTACTGGTTATTGCCCATCAAAAATTATGCAAGTCCATGTGCCCCAGCAAGCAATCACTTTATCCACTTCAAATCTCAATTTAATAGTTCCTCTCAAAGCAAGACTATAGGATTTCATTTCTCTGTTAACCATATTAATTTAGCTAACATTGACCAATGTAGGTTATAATTTTTTGTGAAATTTTTACTGTAGCATAATTTTTAACTTGAGTGACAGGGACTAAGTTGCCGTGGAGCACTTGGTTTGTGAGTTTTTCAATATCTTATTGACTTGAAATCTCGTGTTTAATTTTGATGACTAGAAACTAGAAGGACCATAAACTACCCAATGTGGATAACTGCCTTAGGTTTTTATGCCATAATTTTTGGATGCAATTGTAATATTTATGCCATGAATTTTACATATTTGTGGAATGATTTTTCATTGTTAAGCTTCATATGAAAACCAACCAAAATTAAAATTTTTGAAAATTTAAGCAAGTATTTGCATAAAAATTTGATAAAACATGGATAACAATAAGATGTAAATAAATATACTTACCAAGAGCTATTGCACATCATTATTTATGTGTTCTTTAGCACTTTAATAAGTGAGTAAAAAAGTAAATATGCAAACCTACTAGTGGTTAGTACCCACAAAATTTATGCAACTCCTTGCCCCTTAATTGCCAATTAATTTTTCAATTTCATATAATCAATTTGCACTTTTTATGAAAGCATAATTTCCACTTAAGTGGTACAGACTAAGTTACCCCGCAATTTGATGCATTTCTATCTGTGAAAAGAGAAACTGATTTTTCTTGAGCAAGTTCTACTTGTTGTTCCATAATTGACCTAACTATATGGGAATAACTCCAGGTTAGAGTATGGTTTTTCTGATTGTTCTTGAGCAAGTTCTACTTGTTGTTCCATAATTGACCTAACTATATGGGAATAACTCCAGGTTAGAGTATGGTTTTTCTTATCCATTAAGTCGATAACATGCATGTTGAGCTTGGCTTTTAGGTTCTTTGCTTGTTGAATCATAGGCTTTCTCATTGCAGAAGTTGTTGGCATATCAGATATAGATTAAGGGTAAAACATATAACACATATGGAGAGTGAAATATTAAATTTTGTTTGCACAATTATATGAATAATTACAACTATATACTTTACATTCTCATTCTTGATATAGAGAATGGAACAATATTTTTTTTTGGTGAAATGATATGAAGAATTAAAAATATATAGTTTTCATCCATAGTCTTGATATTATTTATCTTAAACATGTTTCAAATTCTAAGTTATTCGATGATGAAATGTGTAATTGCATCCAAATACACTAGGAATGTGGAATGCATGGCAAGTGAAATCTTGGAAGCCCATTGTCCATGTGGTACATGAGAAAGGAGACATTTTCTTCTATTAAATTTGGCATACAAGAATGACTTTCCAAATGAATTGTTATCTGTAAATTCCTTCCATGCAGATTGTGTGTATCAGATTCATATTGTGTATTTACAAATTCCTTCTATGTGCATATTTTTTATTGGAATATATATATATATATATAATATATTATTATATATATTATATTTTATTTTTATATTAAAAAATTGTTGGTATGGAAACCATTTATTTTTGTCCAAGGAAACAATTTTATCTATTAATTATATTAAACTAACATTATTATTTTGAGACAGTTCTTTGGGAATAACTAAACCATAAAAAATTGATGGTGTGACTATTTCAAAAGAACCATCTCAAAACAATATGAATTAAAAAAGTTTTGGCTGAGAGGTAATATTATTGGGTATGTCTTATTAGCTATTTCTTAGGGTTTATATACTTTGAATTTATAATATTAATTCTTTGGGTTTAATATTATTTCATTCGATTTATAATCCCTTGGGGTTTTTGTATTAATCCTTTAGGTTTATAATATCAATCCCTTGGGTTTATTACTCTAAGGGTTCATATTCATAGAGTTTAATATTATTCCCTTGGGTTTCTTTTGTCAATAATATCAATAATCCCTTGGTTTTATAATATTAATTCTAAGGGCCTATAATAATTATCCCTTAGGTTTAATATTATTCCCTTGGATTTATAATATTTTTTTGTAATGCTTGGTAGGGTCGTCTATTTTGTATTATGTTTATGAAGCAAATTTACACCACACATTTTTACCCGGTGGCCTCAACTCGCCCCGAGGGGAAACCGAGTCTGTTGTCCATTGGTCGGCATTATACGCCATCCAAAAATATAACTTCTTCAGTCTTTCTAGCAGAGCTAGGTATGTTTCAGTCTCATGATAACAGACTTCATAACTATAACATCTAACATAAGCAACAGGAAATTTAAATGTTATCCACATAAACAAAAACTAAGCATAGGTAGACTAATCTTGTTTTTCGTTCTGCTCCTCAGTGTTGGAGGCTATTGGGGCAGGATCTTTTGCAGTTACTTATGGCATTCTAAAGATCTCCCCAATGCATGGGATGCATCTGTCAATACGGTCCATCCTAACATCATGTTTATGTAGCTGGAATAGGATCTTCTCCATATCTCTCTTGTAGTTGGGAGGGCCCTGCATGGTAACTGCCATCCCCACAGAAATTTTCTCAAGTGGTTTTCCTAACAGACTTTTCATCACAAAATACAGGTATAGGGTGTGCTTGAACTGTGTAATTCACCCTCTTTTGGTTCCTGGGTCAGACACCATTGTTCTTTAGACCTCAATTTCATCTTCTGATTATAGCTCATTCTTCACCTAGTCTTCCCAACCATCTATCAGTTTTCAGATTCCCTCATCCACATCCTCTTTGTAAGCCTCGACTGCCTTAGCTATGATGTGCTCCGCTACCTTGAGACCCATGTGACCATCCAACCTACTTGGGCATTTGGTTACTCGGGGTTCCAAGCCTTTGTTGCCCCGGCCACGGCCACGTTGTGTTGGAGCTAGGCCCTGCTGTCTTATAACCTGTAGACAGTTCGACATCGTTAGATTCACTACCTCCTTCATCGTAATGCAGTGCAAATGTGATATCCAGACTTCACTACCATGCCTTTCTTGCATCGGACAGAGGCACCCCTATGCCCATAGGTGGCCAGTGGTTAAGGAAATCAGGCAGGAGTCCCCAAGCTTATTTCCCTGCCTCACGCCCTTACCCTGATTCTAGTATTGGTCACCCACTTGCAGCCATATCTTGGCTTGCAAACCCATTTGTAGCTAGGTGCTACTATTGCTCCCATACCTACAGACCCTTGCCTCTGTCTGCCACTTCCATTAACTTTCAGCTCACCTCTCTGCCTCTCATACCCCCCGGGGTCCCCGGAAATTCCCCTATGGGCCTGCCTTGCCATTTGCTCGGGTTCGCTTAGCCCATTTCCCACCCTGCTAGCATCCCAACCCGAAGGCTGGTCACTCCAGATTGGCCTTGTATCGAGGCTTCTCGTAGTGCCCATCATGCCATATCCCCAGCTTCTACTCAAGAACAAAGTCCAAACAGCGCAAAGGCAAGCGAAATTCCCCCCTTGTCTACCCTGGTTTCTCCCTAGTTGAGCTAAGCCTCTCACAAGTGGCCTTGCGCCTCTCCCCCCTTCCCAACAACTCTCCCTCCAACTCATGTGATTTCCCTTGGAACCCAACCAAAGCATACGATTTAAATAGTGCGAGGGCTAGACTACATACCGGATGGTCGATGCTTGCCCTCGGCGTTGGTTGCTTCTCCTCCCTTCCACTTTGTTTCTCCTTCCTTCCCTGTTATACCTTCCACCTTCCCTGCATGTCCAAGACACCTTCCCCATTCGCCACATTCCTTTATGTCACCCTCTGCCACCTTTCCAACCCAGCTCCCATGCAATCAAGGTAGAGGACACCGCACTCCCTGCCTTGAGCATGTGGGGTGCAGCTACAATGAATTTCACTATCCAACCCATGTCCACTCAGGCCTGACACCTCTCACACTGCACTCATCCTCATCGGGGAAGCCCTTGGATTTATAATATTACTCCCTAAGATTTATAGTATAAATTCTATAAATCCTTTAGGTTTAATATTAATTAATATATAATAATATATTAATATTTAAATTATATTTATTAAAAATTTTTTAGTGCATAACGAACATATTAATATTTAATATTACGTTTTATAATATAGGTTTTATAATTAATTACTAATAATATTGGGTTTAATATTATAGTTTATAATATTAAGTTTAAAATATAGCATATATTAAGTTGATGTTTATCTTATATATCAACTACATTTATTAATCTAGTTGTGCTAGTTTTATAGTAATAAGGTTATTGTGATGAAAAATAATATATATATACAAAGAAAATTAAGAAATGAGAATTTATAGATGAATATAATATAGATATGTAATTCTTTCGAAATTCAATTTAATATGAAGTTGATATATAATTCTTTTGAAATAAAAATAAAACTTTTGTTAAATAAAAAAACAATATAGATACTAATTAAAGAAACAAAAACATATATATTATTAAATATTA
>APFE030474945.1:103933-145101 GCA_000404065.3 Pinus taeda
CCTCTTCATAAATCCATAGTTAAAATTGATCTCCCACTAATATCTTTTATAATACTTTATAATAAAGAACACTATCTATAAGCAAATAATAAATCGGTTTATGATTTGCAAATTTACTTTATCTTTCATATTATACATTTGGCACATAAAAGTATATTTCAACTATAATATTATGCAATTAGATGGTAGGTTATAATTGTTAATGAGCTGATATTTCATATTCATAGGTTTCTTGTGTTATGTTGATATGTGTGTTGGTATGCATTACCATGAATGTTATCAATGTTATATTGATATAAGTATATACATTCTAAAAAATGTAATTTTTTAATTGGTATATATAAACTTTCATAAATCTAAAATTGATCTCCCACTAATATCTTTTATAATATTTTATAATAAAAACAATATTTATAAACAAATAATAATTTATTGTTTGCAAATTTACTTTATTACATAAAAGTATATTCAACTATAATGTTATGCAATTAGTTGTTGATGGTAGGTTTTATAATTGTTAATGAGATGATATTTCATATTCATAGGTTTCTTGTATTATTGTTGATGTGTGTTGGTATAAATTCTAAAAAGTGACATTTTTTAATTGGTATATTGTAAGTGTGAAATATTATTCCTTACTATTAAAAATGATATAATTTAAAAATAAATGTTTTTGAAAAGATATAAAATTATCTAATAAATATTTAGCAAGATCTTCGAATTAAACTATTAAAGTAAGTACATTTACAAAAAAGAATTTTATTTTAACTTTCATTTGATGTAAGAAGTTTTGAATTTGAACTTCCATTTTCGCTGACCATAAGAATAATGAAGTCAGGACAAGCTATAGTGAAGAGAGTACATTGGTAATCCAGTCCTTTCTTTCTAGACCAGAGAAAAGGATGTATAGTTGTCTATCATATAAAATAAAGCCCCTTTGTATATCATATTTTCTTCAACTTTTCAGATGTTCACATGAGTATTTTATATTTATATATATCCTAAAGGACAAAATGGAGGAGGTTGATTGATTGTTCTGCTGGTGGATATCTCAGCTGTCTTCTACTTATTGTTTTAACAGTTCATTATATTGAAAGGATTAAGGGTGTACTTTTAAAATCATCTTTAGAGAGTGAGCAGATGGGTTTCTTATGCCAAAGAAGATTGATAAATTTTGGATAATAATGTCATTTGATTTGGGATGGGTCCAAACCATTTTAAAGCTAAAAGATTGGTCTTGTAATCATGTGAAGGATTAGACTTTTTGGATACTTTTGTGCACAGTTGGTATGATCAAGTGTGCTTCATGTGCAACTTGTGTGGGGCTATATTATCATTATCATTTGTTTTGTTATCCACCACTGCATCTTCTTTGGTTCTAGAGTTGTACAAATCAATCGATTGGCAATCTCCCTGGGTTGGTGCAGAATATAAGTGATGTGATTTCTTAGTGTAATAAATGGTCTACAAAATGATGAGCCTCCATATTCATGATTTAGCTATTAAGGAAGAGATCGTGGTCCACCCTTACAGAGATTGTGCCAAGCATCCACGAGTTTTATTTTGTGGGTCACTAAAACACTTTTGACTAAGAGAGGGTACAAAACTATTTGATTACACCATAGCTGATTAAGGGTATATTTTTAAATTGCACTATGGCTGGTAAAAGGGTGTATTTTTATATTGTTACTTTTGTAATCGCCATTAATAAAGAATAACTAAGATATATATGTAAGAAGCTTTTGAAAAAAGGGGTATAGTGCAGCTGGTTGGCTGGTAAAATGGTATATTTTTAAATGGTTAATTTTGTAATGACCATATATGGGTAAGAAGTCTTGGAAATTTTTTTGAATTTGGGAGTATAGTTTGTTTTCTTGTTTATTTGAATTTTTTTTTTAAAGATATATTTTATTTAAATATGTATGTGTTACAGATAGTTGGGAGTATAGTTTAGTTTGTTGTTTTATTTATTGAGATTTAGTTTTAAGAAATATATTTGATTTATTGCAATAAGATTTAAGAGTAGATTTCTAAACTTAAATTCTACTTTAGTAAAGTTGAGAAATATATTTGACTTATTATGATAAGACTAAAAAATATATATTTCTAAAATTAAATTCCATTCCAGTAAAGTTGAGAGATCTACACTCTTACTCATTCATTCATAAATTATTCATTCATAAATTATTGATGTATCTCACTTGAGGGTTTCTTGACTTCTCCCCAAATCATCGTCTAGATAAACATCCTTTGTGGCACATTGACAGATTACTTTCCAGCATATTCACATTCATATTCAGCTAGAAGAATCTGGTTGGTTACTGCTATCCAAACTTGGGATCTCTGATAATTATGGTTTTATGCATTATGCTTTATTAGAAGCTGATTCAATCATGGCAAAGGGCACATTTCCCTTCCCATAGATACTATTTTTGACTTTACATATTTTTGATCTGTAATAATTTATATGGATATGTTTCTTTATTATGTTTTTGGAAAATCATTAGTTCACTTGTATTATGTTGTTATCTCTTAAACCATTGCGGATATATCTAATTCTCTTACTACTTGGTTTGTTAATAAATCTACGCAAATTTATTTGTACTTGGGATACATATTGAACATATACATTAGTACATTAAATAAACCAGTGCTTTTTTTAACTGGCCCATTATTAGTATTATTATTAATAAATTAGATATAGAGTGAAAACTAAAATAAACCCCAGTTAACTAAAAACCCTAAAGATAACGACGAGATAAGTGCAACTTTGCAAGTGATCAAAGTCCAGAGTTGTGGGACCAATGGGCTTCACAGATCGAAGGCGGGTGGCAATGGAAAACTTTGAAAGTCGAGGCCGCCGAAACCCTCGCCTTCTGTAATCTTTTGTTTGTTTCCTTAAATCTCAACCATGTAAATCTTATGACCTCACAATCTCCCGCGGCTTTTCTCTTCAACCCGGAATGATATTCTCACACACGCACAGGGCGCACGAGAGATTCTGTAACATCCCAGCACAGCCCATGTCAGTAATGACGGAATCAATTCGTGACGTTCAAATTGGAAAGCATAATACCCAAATGCTATTTTAATGACGGAATCAATCCGAGAGGTTGGAACTGGGGAGCTAGATACCCTATCCTATAAATAAGTAGCCCAGCCATTGGAGTGCGGGATTCCTGAAGGCTTTTAGCGGGCGCACACACACAGAGAAGAAGCCGGACATTGGCGTGCGCACTGCTGCTTTTGCAATATGTCAATGGCGAAAATCGGGTGGGGATTCGAGTCGCTGGTCGATAGACTGAATGCCAAAGTGAGCAAGAGTGTGGTCGGTCGATACTTCAAGCTGGACGCCCGGAATTCGTGCTTCACACGAGAGGTGCGGGCGGGAACGGCAACGTTTCTGACAATGGCTTACATTCTAGCCGTCAACGCCAGCATTCTCACTGACTCGGGCGGCCCCTGCACGGTGGCCGACTGCACACCCACCTGTAGCGACTCGTCGGTAGCCACGGGTGCGTGCCATGGGCTCGGGCCGAACGGAACCGCGTTGAGCTTAGTGATCCCTGGGGTCGAGTGCAAGTTTCCGCCTGTTAATCCCGGGTACCAGGATTGTCTGGGGAGAACGAAAAAGGACCTGATTGTGGCCACGGTGGCCTCGTCACTCATCGGGTGTTTTATCATGGGAGTTTTTGCTAATTTGCCCTTGGCACTCGCGCCCGGCATGGGGACAAATGCGTATTTTGCTTATACAGTTGTGGGTTTCCATGGCTCCGGGTCGATATCCTATAAAAGCGCCCTGGCGGCCGTTTTTATCGAGGGGATTTTGTTTTTGCTCATTGCGGCTCTCGGTTTCAGGACGAAGCTCGCCAAGATGGTGCCGAAGCCGGTTCGAATCTCGTCGTCGGCAGGGATCGGCTTGTTTCTCGCCTTCATCGGGCTGCAATCGAGCTCGGGAATCGGGCTTGTCCAGTACAGCTCGTCCACGCTAGTAACGCTGGGTGCTTGCCCGAGCAAGTACCTGGTCGGGCTAGCGCCGGTGCAGACGTTTCTCAACGGGACAACGGAGCTTCTCGCCGGCGGCACGGTGTCGGGCGACATCTTTTGCCTCAAGGGACGAATGGAGAGCCCTACTTTCTGGCTCGGAATCGTCGGCTTCGTTATCATCGCTTACTGCCTGGTGCACAACGTGAAGGGCGCTATGATCTACGGAATCGTGTTCGTGACCGCCATTTCATGGTTCCGCCACACTCAGGTCACTTACTTCGATGACTCCACAACAGGAGACCAGGCCTACGAATATTTCAAGAAAATCGTGGACGTGCACCGGATTTCGGGCACCGCCGGCGCACTGAGCTTCAAGGATTTCCACAGCGGACAGCTCTGGGTCGCCCTCATCACGTTTCTCTACGTGGATTTGCTAGACACCACCGGGACGCTCTACTCCATGGCCAAATTCGCGGGGTTCGTGGATGAAAAGGGGGATTTCGAGGGGCAATATTTCGCTTTCATGAGCGACGCCTCTGCCATCGTTATCGGCTCTCTCCTCGGCACTTCGCCGGTGACAGCGTTCATCGAGTCGTCCACGGGCATCCGCGAAGGGGGCCGGACGGGACTCACCGCACTCACGGTATCTTTCTATTTCTTTCTCGCTTTCTTCTTCACGCCGCTCCTGGCCTCCATTCCGCCGTGGGCCGTCGGGCCGCCTCTGATTCTAGTCGGCGTGCTGATGATGAAGTCAGTGTTGGAAATCGACTGGGAGAACATGCGGGAAGCCATTCCGGCCTTCATTACTCTCATCATCATGCCCACTACCTACTCGATCGCCTACGGTTTGATCGGTGGAATCGGGACTTACATAGTTCTGCATCTCTGGGACTGGACCAAGGACGCCTACAGAGCCCTGGCCACTAAGCAGAGCGAACCTCCTACTAAGCAGAGCGAACCTCCTAGGGAAGAACCGGAGCTGAATGGATCAATTGTCTGATTCCGGCGGGACTCGAACACGTGACCTGACTCAACAAAATTGCCTACAGTTTTTTCTATTATTGTTTTCTGTTAATATATTGCTTAGAGTTTAGAATAGGACTTCTCGGGCTGACTCCGCCATGGCTTGTACACAAAAAAAAATTGTGTTAACCCCCAAAAATTAGAGATGCACTTCTGGATATATGCACACAGCACGAAAGCACAACTCAATCTGTTAATATTCAGGACAAGAACAGTCATATTTATTGAATCATTTATAGCCTGAATGCCTTCCTAGCAGATCGTATGGGCCTTGATCCTGCAAACCAGTCACGCTTTTCTGGAGGAACAGCTGTGCAATTTTCTGGAGGAACAGATGTGGAATTTTCTGAGTTTACGAAAATAGAGTCCTCCACACTCCAATTCCTCCTCTGGATCAACAGCCACCATGAAACCAGCAATTACAGAGAATCCGAAACGCAGATGAAGTGGTTCAGATCTTGTAAAATCATCTCTTCTCCTTTCGCGTATTCTCTGAGGCCGCCATCGAAGAATATCGCTTTTGCTGTCTGCTATTACCATGATGGTAGATCTCAGAAAAATGTAAAATCTATTGTACTATTCCCAACTTTGAATAGAATAGACATGAATTTTCAGTTTCCAGTTGGAGATTTGTCACTTATCTATGAATTCCTGGGCCTTTAATCGACTGAATGATTGGTATCTGGGGAGCCCAATGATCGATTTTCTCAGATACGAAAAGTTAACGACGACCCTTCATCATCAGGTAGAGGCCAGCATCAGATAGATTCGTAATTGCGGGTCGAAAATATATTTCACCAGAATCAGGGACCCAGCAAATCTAAGTTTGTCGAATATTAAATGTCTTTGTTAAATAGGATTTATTTATTTATAAATTCGAAACGTTATAATGAAAAGTAGTAATAATATAATTGGGAGAGAAGTATTTTTTACAATTCGAAACGTTTTTTTCAAATCAATGCGAAACGTTATATTAGAAAATAATATTATATTGGGGAGAACTAAATGTAGTGTATGTGGAACTTCTTTTCCAGTTCCATAATAATTTAGCTGTCATTGAGGACAATTATTTGTGGGGTTAACCATGAATGTAGGTTGACTCATAATCAGTTTTTAAGGAAAACCAGACCACTTGGAATAACGTGGTGGTGGTCCATGAGGGGGTCAAGTTTGACTCCTGCTAAATGCCTCTTGGTCTTGGGTTATTAACGTGTTTCTTTATGTCTGAGGAAGAAGAGTTGGGCCTTTAACTTATTTCCTTATGTTCCTTATGTTGGAGGAAGACAAGTTGGGCCTCTGAGTCTTGGGTCGTTACCCTGTTTCCTTATGTCCGAGGAAGATGAGTTGGGTCATTAACTTGTTTCCTATGTTGGAGGAAGACGAGTTGGGCCTTAACATGTTTCCTTATTTCGAGGAAGACGAGCTTTTAGCCAAACAAACACACTTTTAAGGCAGACTCCACCCATAGTGAGAACTAAATGTATTATATAAAAGTAATATATATATATATATATATATATATATATATAATTTATTTTGTTGGAGAAATTTACTATATGTATTATAATTTATTGGTAAAATTAGCAATGAGGATAAGGGTACTAGTTTTTATTAGTAAATGCAACTAACTTATCGCAGTGATTTCATAAAAGTCACACCACCACCCAACCCATAATCCTTTCATTTCTACTAGATGTCTCTTTGTTAACCTATTTCTTTACCAGATCTTAGCTCCAAAGAAAAGCAGGGATTTTACATATATATTATGTGGCCCCCTTCTCTTCTAAGAGGTCAAAGGTTCAAAACCAGAGGGGTAGAGTATCTCTACCTTAATAGACATAGCAATCACATGTGTCTTACTTGGTTGTGACCTTAAAATTGGATAATAATAATAATAATAATAATAATAATATTTATAATAAAACATATATCTTTAATATTCCTTTTAGTATTGGTAAAATTATGTTTTGTTATTTAAATTGTGTTTTAAATATATAAATGAAGATAATTTTTTAGTAAAAGTATTACAAATAATTATTTATAATAAAATATATATTTATAATAAAACAAAAATTAGCACTGATAAAAATATTTTTATTATTTAAATTATATTTTAAATATGAGAACGAAATTGATCAATTTTTTTCTGAATATAATGTCCTTTTCGTATTTTAAAAAAAATCATCAATTTTTTTTAACTGTGAAAATCTATCTATATATATTACATAATTTACACATTATTTCTGATAAAAATTAATATTTTTTTAAATAAATTTAAATTTAAATTAAATTAAAAAAAATAAAAGATCAAACAATGTGAAAGCAAAAAGCTTTAATAAATAAATACATACATAAAATCGCCAGAAAAAATTCCCAGATTTCTCGTTTTGTGAAATAGTTCTGATTGATGGATAATTTAAGTATTGGTTTATATTGTGTAAGGAGTTGTTTTTAGTGTGATTTTTTGGATATTTTGGTGTTAAAATTTTTTAGAAAAATTTAAAGTGAAATTTTAAATTGTGTTATTTAAACTGGTTTTTTATTATATATAAATTTAGCACTTTGAAAAACTTTTAAGGTATTTTGATTCTGCCTGAGTTACCCATTAAACTTATGATTTCAATAAATTCTGAACAAATTTAAAAAAAAATTAATAAAAAACTTCCAAAAAATCTCACTAAAAACAACTAATATCTCGTAATACCCTTTATAATTTTAAATATTTTTACTTATTTCTGCACGTGCACCGGTGTGTTATGATCATACGTGAGCATCAAATTAATGGTCACGATATTAAATGTTTGGCTTTACGCTGCACCAGTGTAGTGTTATAATATGGGAGCATAAAAATAATGGTCACGATTTTAAATTGGATTGGACTTTATTGTGATCTAAACAAAGAGAGATGAATGGGTATTCATCGCAGGTGTATATTGTACCTAGCAAGAAGTCAGAGAACTTTTTTTATTCATAATTTAACATTAATTGATTGTTGAATAAAATAAAGTTAAATTGAATAAAATAAAGTTAAGATGGTTAGGATTTTGTCACATTCGCATCACTCTTCAAATTTTCAAAATCATTTAAATTCAGAATTTAATTATATTGATATTTTAAAAATGTAAACTCTAAAAGTATTAGCAAAAATTAAAAATATATATATCAAGTCAAACCCAATAATATAGTATCATTAGGAACAGAATTTAGGAACATTCAATAGGTTTTTTCTTGTAATATAGTATCATTAATAATAGAATTGAGAAACATTCACTTTAGTTTTTATGTTGGTCTTTATTTATGGTTTTAATTTATATATTTCATATTTAATTTAGATGAAATGTTGGAAAAATAATAAAGTTTATTTAATATCTTAGAAGAATTTGAATATGGGTGTATAAAATATTTTTAGTAGAGAAGAATTAAATAGAGAAGAGATTAGATGTTTATAAGATTGTGATTCTAAGAGAAATGTGTAAATCAAGTAGAATTAGATAAAAGAAAAAAGAAGTAAAAGAATGAGAATCTGAGATGGATTCTACGAGGTTATCTTTTCAAGTTTTCCCTTGGAATAGAAAGAAGAGGAACCACATTGTTACGTGACAAAACACCAAAGCACATAAAGACATCTTAATGAAAAGGATTTAATTCTTCTTTTTGAAAACAAACACTTTTTCTTTGATAATAAATCCTACTTATATATGTAGATATAGGTGATTTGAAAATGAAAGAAACTTGATCAGCCTCTAACACTTTGCAAGTTTGATAAACTTGGGTCTTTAAAGGTAAAATTAGTTTTGCAACCTCTTCAAAGATGAGTGGTTATGTTTACACATGAACTTAAAATGAAACAAATTCATATGCAACTCAATATGCTAAACATGCAGAGAAGAAACCAGCAAGTGATAATGAAGTTCACCTCTCCTAGGCTACGTCTCCGAGCCCTGCTCCAATGGCTAGGTCGCTTTATTGATTTCAGCAGCAAATGAGAACATTACAAATTGTTGACTATAGAGTGGCATATTTCTCCTACAAAGAAATGTTCTTCTACAAATAACTCTCACTTCAACAGACGACTCCCTACAACAAGTCATGATTATGTCATAGAAAAATGACTCTCTCACAATAGGTCCTTGTACTCCACCTGAAATAAAAAAGCATGAACATACAACTACCCCACAAAGTGGTGTTGAAAAGGGCTTTTCCCATAACCATACTGAGAAAATACCGAAAATAGCAACTCTACTCAAATAATAGTTACTACAGATGTAACTACAAGGTTAGAAAACCTGTAACTAGGCTCTTTCCATGCTCAAATATCCTTGCATTTGGTCTCAAAAAATCTCTTTGTCATTAGCACTAAAGGACTTGACTTTGCAAAAAGTCCATCATACAATACTCAAACCAAAAATATGACGCTGACGTTGAGTTCAAGATACTCAAAAACCCCTATCTAGGCTCTTTGTAAGCTCAAAAAGGTTAAAAATTAAGATATGCTTCTTGGATCCAAGTTGTGTTATCTGTCTTGGAAATTAGCAAAACTTGCTATTTGTTCTACGAATTCCACCTTTACACAGTCACCAAGTGACAATTTCGCATGGGACCAATAGAATTCTTGCTGCAAAAGGTGCAATTCGTCGCTTCTTTAAAATGTGTCATAAGGTCTTAGCGCTTAATTTCTAACCCTAAGGGGTGGTCACATTGCGACATATGGTTGTAGCCTGGCGTGACACGTCGAGCCCTCCTCTGTAGCACTTTCCAGTGGTCGTACTAGTGTCATATGGTCAGGGGATGGGCCACATCCCCGTGTCAGCCTCAGAGCCCTCTACCTTAACGTCGTCGGTTCTGTGGGGAATAAATGTGACCAGGGCCAGGGCTTAACTGCCCAACCCCTCCACCTATGCCTCTGCTCTGGTCACGTGGGTAATGCATGAGATCTGGGACTAGGACCTAACCTCCTTGCCCCACTCCCTTCTGTCATGGGTCACATGGTAACAACAAGACCAGGGGCCAAGGATAACCTCCCGATCCCTCCTCCCAAATGTTGAACCATGTCATTTCAAATAGAATCGTCGATCCATATATGTGAACAACCAAAGTTGTGGTGTAACGGTTAGATGTTTAACTTTCTGTGATGAGGTTGAGGCGTCGAACCTCGTCGAGACTAGTAAGATGACATATAAATTTTTTGACCAATCACAGAGGGTCACGTGGCACCCTCTTACTGGGCCGCATATACCTTACCATTGGCCCGTTTCAAACCAACCAACCAATCAATAAAACTACGCCACCTGGCTTAGTACAACCCTGCCACGTGTCGATCCCAAGTTGGTCTATTGTCATTTGTACCCTACACAGTTAGCTGATGATATGAGTTGATTGGCCTACCCAGTCAACACCCCAGTCAACCTTGCAAGTTGACATTTTAGTTGTTGGGCCAAAACTTTAGAATGCAATAACTTGAGCATATGACGCCAGATCGAGGTGATTCAAGTAACATTAGAATCGGGATGACGAACAATATGATATGGAACTAGTTTCGAGAGATTCCAGGCACTTTCATTTTTTTGAGTCTCTTTTTGATCTCTAGATCATACCTACCCACTAGGCACTTTTGGACCTCCAAAACTCTATATTCACTCAGAAAATAAATGAGGAAATATATCCTTTAATTTCCTAATCTCAATCCTTCTTTCTCTAATTAAATTGATGCCTTTGAGCCTCATTCAAGGTACTCCATATCACCTCTGTGTGCAGTCCTTATCCTCCTGTCAAGAACTGTGGCTTGCTGCAATTCTTCTAACAATTCAAGGCTAAAATCTTTGATGGATGGAATATGAACATTCTCTTCAAGACCATATTCCCTTTTGGCTCAAACAATCTTCACTTTGAAGTCTTTCTTTGCTGAAACCAAACTAGATCTTCCACCTAGAAATCATAAGCAATTCAATGCTTTCCATGCATTGTTTTGTACTTTGCTTTGTTGTCCTCAAGCTACACTTGTACTCTTTTATGCACTGGTTGCATTTGTTCAAATGACATGCTTTAATTTGTCCACATTTCTATGGTCATCTTCTGCATAATATTTACCAAAGATCAAATCTTAAAAGACTTTGGAAAATCACAAACAAGCTTCACATATAAATACTTGTATAGGTGAGTGCTTGACACAATTGTAGACATGTTGGATGAAATGAAAATGCTCATTCCAAAAGTCCCATACAAATTGACACATCATCAAGCCAAAATAGCATAACATGTCAAAGAAATACATTGTTGCAGATAAGTGATTTGTACATGACTTCACTTTACAAATTACCTAAACAACAATATAAAAGAAGTAATTACAATTTTACAAAGAAAGTTGAGTATACAAAATAGTCTACCCATTCTTTGCCTAACCAAGCTTATGGGTTTTGTTTTTGCACCTGCTCTACTTCAATGATCCAAAAATTTATCCTAGATAAACCTCTAAGTCTAAAAGACTTCATGCAAGAGGTAAAAGGTGCCAAATGGCACAAATCCTTTATAAATCAGAGGAAAATGATAATCGCAGGCTGCTCTAAAAAATAGTCTCATTGCAGGGATCCCTCCATTCTGAATCCAATGCAACTTAAATGGGCGAAAACAGACTTCAAATGGGAAAGCTATCATACAATGAAGCTACCCTTTTTCAAAGGAAAAAAAAAGAGAGGCAAAAATCCCTTGAATAATGGGTCTAAAAACCCTCTAAGTCTTTCAAATCTCCCAAAAGGGCAAGACCACCGAAAAAGGAGAAGTTATGGAGAAGGCAAATAACACTATCGGAGGCTGAAAACATGAAGAAAAACCATGAAATCGAGCTATCGGAGGCTTAAACAATGGTTGAACAAAGGCTGTTGGATCTGGCCGATCAACGGTCCAGATCTGATCGGCAATCACAATCGGCGAAGGAAGTCGGACATATAGTGCGATGGGACCGGGCCAATGCGATACTACGATTGCCGATATCGGCGGATCGCAATCGGCAAACACAATGGAGTAGGGATATGTTATATATGTGATGCGACTGGCTGGACCATAAGGAAATATAAACTGGATTCAATACATTTTGAGATCCGTCAACGATGATTTTCTTTGTATTTTCATTTTTCATTGATTAAATGAAATACAAAGGAATTAAGCCCGATGCGATATTACGAACTCGAAAGGGTTCCGAAATGCCTTTGTATAATATATAAAGTCCAACAAGCAGGGTTTTCCATGTTTTATATGTATTTTTGTAGTTTTAATGTATTACAAAATACAAAGGGGCAGGCCAATTGTGATATGCGATACCGATCCCTAAGCAGACCCGATGGTGCTATAAAGCGGGATTATGAATGTTTCAAGTCCGGGGAACAATGTTTCTATGGATTTTCCTGTGTTTTATAGCGTTTCCCATGTTAACACAGAGTGACTATTTCTGAAGGATTCAAAGCGCTGATTTCCCCTTTCATCACCAAATAGGTGGAATTCATCCGTAAGGGCGTTTAGCAATGATTGCTAATGCTCAGAGACAGGACTTGAATGAACTGTAGTAGGAAGCCAGGGAGCCCAAGGGGGAAAATGAACAAGTAGTGTCAATTTGGCTTAAAAGCCCCAAAACGACAAATAATAGGGGTTGTTGAGTTGTTGACGATGCACGAGTTACTGTTGGCTGTTGAGGGTGTTGTTGGAGCTGTTACTGAAGCTGAGCACAAGCAGGCAGCACTGAGACAACAACGCATAAGCAAAAGACAGCCAAGGGAGTCACTTGGAGTTCAAGTGAAAAGCCCAGAGAGAGTTGTAACTTGATAGAAGGCAGAAAGGAGCCAGAGCGAAGAGCTAGAGAGCTAGAGCCAGAGTCAGAGGCAAGAGCTTGAACCAGAGCCAAAGAGCTAGAGTCAGAGCTAAGAGCCAGAACCAAGAGCCAAAGAGCCAGTGCCAAGAGATAGAGCTTCAAGAGCCAGGGGATTAAATGGCATCTCAACCCACCGTATTTGTGTAGAACAGCAAGAGTTGGGCCAAGAGCTTGTAAAAAAGACTAATACCATAATCCCAAAGAGTCTACTTGAGTTGACTAGAGCTCACAGAGACGTAGCCCAAGAGTTGTGGGTGAACTCCAAATTAAATCGTTGTTTCTGTGTGTGTTTTATTGCTACATTATCTCTGCTGTTTTTTTAATATTATATGTATTTATACATCAGTATCAACATACTAATTTACAACATAACAACATAAATTAAAGCAAGTAATTTGTTGAAAACAAATACAAGCATACACCCATATTTTCAAGCATTTCTTAATTCCACATTGGTTAATCAAAGGGAAAATTCAAGCTTTGGAAGTGGGAGAGGTTCTTGTAAGCTAGATAAGAAGCCTAAGAGTCCATTTTCAGATCATTCAAAGGCTACATTGGGAACTACATCAGTTTCCACATTTCCACCTTTTTACTCCCTTGCAGAGGATCACATGACCTCTTTGTCCTTCTTTGGATGAAGTTCTACATGGACTTTCTGACACGTTTCAATTTGGTGCCTATTCATGCTACAATGGGTAAAAAAATGCTTACGCTTTCCCATCAACAAGTAAGTATTCATACCTAAGAGAGATTCCTCATGTCTCTTATGAATGACTTGGTCCATTGTTTTTACCATTGCCTTACGTTGCTCACAGTCAGGCACACAATGGTCAAATGCATCACAAAATGTACAGGGAAACATTTCCCATAAATAATCAAAAGCACAAACATTTCTAGAACTCCCATGATGCTTATACCTATATTTTGGGTTGTGACTTTGATGAGGAGAATCGGACTTGGCATGTCCTTTGGAATGTTCATCTCTCTGTGGAGAAAATTTTCCACTATCACTACCATCATGGTGTGTTGTACCATCACTTCGTAGGAGCCCCTTTGGCATGAAATCCATACCTGACGATTTCTTTGCATCAACAATTTTGGAGCACCCTTCAATTTCTTCATGGTCATAACCCAATCCTTCATACCATGGTAGTTCCTTCACTTTTATAGGATTAGTGATGCCTTGGCCATTGACTTTGAGTCCCCTTTCTTCATAACCCACTTGAGTTAAAAGGTTCATACCAATACCCTTGGTATGATTTTCAAAATCTGCAAAATATGTGTTATCAACATTAGCTGAAGGAGTAAAACTAGAAATACTAATTACCTCCTTTGGCCAACCACCCATCTTTTTATGTTCATATGTTAATGAAGAATTGGATGATATCTCTAGCAAACCACTTTTACCAACTGGCACATGGGCAGAATCTTTCATATGCTAGCAAAAATCACAATCATCATTCTCATTTAGGATCCATATCATGAGTACTAAGCATGCCCACAAACTGGTTTCATCTTTGAGGGTCTCTTTTCTACTTCTAGGATGGAACACTCACCAATTTTTTCCTCCACAATATGTTGTAATTGCAGGCACATTTGCAACTCAATATGGTAAACATGCAGAGAAGAAACCAACAAGTGATAACATAGTTCACCCCTCCTAGGCCGATTTATTGATTTCATCAGAAAATTAGCACATTAAAAATTGTTGAATCTAGAGTGGAATATTTCTCCTACAAAGAAATCTCACTCAAACAATTGAATCCCTACAACAAGTCATGATTATGTCAATAGAAAAATGACTCTCTCACAATAGGTCCTTGTACTCTACCTGAAATAAGAAAAGCATGAAGATACAACTACCTCACAAAGTGGTGTTGAAAAGGGCTTTTCCCATAAGCATATTGAGAAAATACTGAAAAATAGCTACTCTACTAAAGTAATAGTTGTTGCAGATGTAACTAGAAGGTTGGAAAACATCTAACTAGGCTCTTTCAATGTTCAAATATGCTTCCATTTGGTCTCAAAAATCTCTTTGTATTTAGCACTAAAGGACTTGATTTTGCAAAATTCCATCATGCAGTGCTCAAATCAGAAATAAGAGGCTGCCATTGAGTTCAGGACACTCAAAAACCCCTATCTAGGCTCTTCTTGAGCACAAAAAGGTTAAACATTGAGCAAGATATTCTTCTTAGAACTAAGCTCTACTATATGTCTTGTAAATTGGAAACAAATGATATTTGTTCTACGAATTCCACCTTTAGATAGTCCGCTGAGCGAAAATTTTGCCTAGGACTAGGATTCTTGTCGCAAAAACATGAAAATTTTTGTCCCTTTAAAATGCACCATAAGGCCTTAGCCCTGAATTTCTAGCGCTTACGGCCGGTCACATTTCCACATATGGTCCTGGCCTGGTGCCACACATTGAGCCATCCTCCATAGCACTCGTCAGTGGTCATATCAGTGCCATACGGCCAGGGGCTGGGCCACACACCCGCCTCGGCTTGGGAGCCTTCTGGCTTAATGTTGTCGGTTTCATGGGAAATAAATGTGACCAAGGTTAGAGCTTAATCTGTAGAAATTTGTAGAAATTTTTCTACAATTCAGCTAGCTCTGATACCATGTAGAACTTTTTCTACAAATCAGCTAGCTCTGATACCACGTAGAAATTTCCCACCTGTAGGTCACCTGGTAATGCAATGTACTAAAGCAAAACACTTGATCTACTTCTACAAACAATTTAGTGGAAGCTTAATCAACCATGAGCATCATCAATAAGAACACATATAACTGATAAGAAGGAATCAATCACACATAACATAGAAGAATTTACCTAGGGAAAGCACTTGCCTAAAACCCCATTTCTATATTATCATACAAGTGAAATATAGTTTGGATTACACAATGCCTTAGCTCGGAAGCTATCCAACTCTCAGTACAAACCCTCTGTTGCTCATAGACAGTCAAAGGCTTCTCACAAACCTTCTCCTCTGCCCTCCAAGCCTCCTATTTCCTTGGGGTCCAGTGATGTCACATGTGTGAATTGGCCTCTTCACACACTCACTAACCTCTGATCTAACTGCACAAACATGAAGGAGATAAATCCTCATCATGATGAGCTTCCTTTATGGGAAAAATATTCATCCAAATGATACTACACTGTCCGTTCTCTGATCTCAACTGGGTCTTTTTTTGAACTGACATGCATGAGTTATTTAAGCTATAATACTCAATTATCTGAAAATACCAATTGTTACATGCATGCAAGCATTAACAAACTGAATCTCATTAATTTAACAACTTGTTAAATTAATCTAACTGGACTGGAATCAGTTAACTGAGCCAACTAATTACAACTCATCCTTATCTCTTTAACTGATGGATAAATTCATCAATTAATAGATAAACTGTTGCATGTCCTCACATAGAATTCAAGTTTGAATTTCCTTAACTAATTAGCTCAATTGAATTAATTAATTAATATTTTAAACTGTTGTTAAGACCAAAATTAATTTTACTTCCTCTAGATAGACTAGGGACTGCTATAAATAGGAAGGGACCCAGAAATGCTATTTTTAGAACTTTCTATTTTTAGCAGTTTCACCTCTCACCCAATGTGACCAATGACCTCACTGGCCGAAGTGCTACTTTTAGACATACTATTTTTAGACATGCTACTTTTAGCAGCTCTATTTTTAGCACATTCTAAATTTAGCATTTCTTGTTGCACATTTTTCAACACTCCCTCTCAATAAGAAAGGATTCCTCTCGAACCTGATCTTGTAACTCTAGAATGTTCTGCATGCAACACATCTACCCGGTCCACTTGCTCCAACAACACTTGGAACAAAAACACTCCCAACTGACTACTCTGTTGGGCTAGGAACATACTCTAATGCTGAACCTCTACTTGCTGCTGACAAGTGCTCCCTCTCTGACATTTGCACTACTGCAACATCTCCATGCATCTCGCACCATTGTACACCTATTTGTGCCACCTAGCACTGTGTAAAACACTTGTGCCTCTTGCATTGCTGCAGCCTGCTAGCTATGCGTTGTCCTAGGATTCCCTACACTGTTGCTCTCTCTATCACTCCATCCACATCTATCTTTACCTAATCAGTCAGTTCCTACTACTCCATATCGAGGCTCCTATAGCAAGGTCTCATCTAAGAGGTTGGGTACCTCAAGGATCCTGCCCCTCCTCCTTGGGAAATCACTCTATATCGCCCCACCTCCTACCTGGAGGTATAACTGCATGTGATCCCTCATCCCACCTAGCTCGAAGTTTCCCCCTACTGGAGGTATCTACATGAGTAGATGTCTCTACTCAATCTCCACTCAGCTTCCCCTGTTGTGGTTGCTCCACAACCTCCTGAAGTTGCTCCACCAACCGTGGCTCCTCCACAATCGTTTGAGACTTCTTCTAGCTCTGCATGTTGAGAGGTAATATACCCTCCCTCTCAACCACCAGATCTCCATCAGTTGCCTTGCTGCTCAAGGCTTTGCATGCATCATGAACCTCAAAAGAATACAAGTTCTTGACCCGTGAAACAATCTGCTTCACCTGTCTAGTGATGATGTGTCTAAATAAAACCTTTCCCTTACTGAAGACTACATCATAGCCTCTATCTTCCAGCATCGCGATCGACACCAAGTTTCTCTTCAGTCTTGGTACATACTTGACATCAGTCAAGGTAAGGCGAGCACCATGCTCCCTCTGAAAAATAACCGGGCCTACACCTGAGACACTATACTTCTCATCATTACCCATCACTGTGAGTATCTAGAGATCTTTCTCCTTCAAACTACTGAACAAACTCTTGTCACCGGTCATGTGGAAAGAAGCTCCACTATCAAGAAACCAACCACTTCCCACCATGGATGAAAACATGCATGTGAAGAGTGTGAAATCAAACTCAAACTGTGAAGCAAGTGCCTCACCTTCAAATCCTTCCCCGGATCCCTTCTTGGATTTCCTCCATGGAGAATTTGTAGCATAATGGCCCACCTCATGATAATAGAAGCATTGCACTTTTGATTTGTCAAATTTCTTCCCATCATTGGAAGAAATGGATTCAGAAAGAGAAACCTTCTCCTTCCCCTTCTTCGCCTTAATCACTAAGGCACAGTTCTCCTCATCATGCATGGATGAAGAACTGTCTCTGGTGCTCCATCTGATCTCCTCCTGCATCAAATCTGACCATAGTCATTCCCAATCTGGCATTTTCTCCCTTCCACTCATCGAGTCCTGGTAGATATGCCAGCTCTTAGGAAGGCCAAGGAGTGCTAGAATCACCATATCCTCATTTGATGTCATGACCCCTACACTTGCAAGCTCATCCCTGCATGTGATGAGCTTTGTCAGATACATAGAGATCGTCTCATCCCTTTCACACTTGATCTTTCAAAGTTTGTTCTTCAGTGCCAACTTCCTTTGATCACTGCTATTTTGATATAAATCTTTCAATGTTTTCCACATTGCAAATGGAGACTCCTTCCCATGGAGGCTTGAGACTATGTGATATCGAACACCCTCCAAGAGAATTATCCTAGCTCTATCCACACACTTACCCCATTCCACCAGCTCAGTCTTGTCAGTAGGCTTAGGGACTTCTTGATCAATGAAATCCTTAAGCCCACTATCTTCCAAAACTACCTCCATGCGATCCTTCCAAGCTATATAGTTTGAGCTGCCATCAAGGGCATACTCAAGGCTCAAACCATTGAATGCCATCAATGAAATAGATATGATAAGAACTTGAGATCTATATCAAGAATAAGAAACCTTGAATTCCTCCTTCTTGTATATTTTTCTTGCTTGATCACCTGTGCTCCGATACCATGTAGAATTTTGTAGAATTTTTTCTACAAATCAGCTAGCTCTGATACCATGTAGAACTTTTTCTACAAATCAACTAGCTTCAATACCATGTAGAAATTTCCCACCTATAGATCACCTCGTAATGCAATGTACTAAAGGAAAACACTTGATCTACTTCTACAAACAATTTAGCATAAGCTTAATTAACCATGAGCATCATCAATAAGAACACATATAACTGATAATAAGGAATCAATCACACATAACACATAAGAATTTACCCGGGGAAAGCACCTACCTAAAACCCGATCTCTTTATTATCATACAAGTGGAAATATAGTCTGAATTACACAAAGCCTTAGCTCGGAAGCTATCCAGCTCTCAGTACAATCCCTTTGCTACTCATAGACAGTCAAAGGCTTCTCACAAACCTTCTCCTCTGCCCTCCAAGCCTCCTATTTCCTTGGGGTCCAGTGATGTCACACGTGTGAATTGGCCTCTTCACACACTCACTAACCTCTGATCTAACTGCACAAACCTAAAGGAGATAAATCCTCATCATGGATGAGCCTCCTTTATAGGAAAAATATTCATCCAACTGATAGTACATCATCCCTTCTCTGATCTCAACTGGGTCTTTGTTTGAATTGACATGCATGAGTTATTTAAGCTATAATATTCAGTTATCTAAAAATACTAGTTGTTACATGCATGCAATCATCAACAAATTGAATCTCATTAATTTAAAAACTTGTTAAATTAATCTAATTGGACTAGACTCAGTTAACTGAGCCAACTAATTACAACTCCTAATTACAACTCATCCTTATCTCTTTAACTAATGGATAAATTCATCAATTAATAGATAAACTATTGCATGTCCTCACATAGAATTCAAGTTTGAATTTCCTTAACTAATTAACTCAACTGAATTAATTAATTAATATTTTAAACTTTTGTTAAGACCAAAATTAATTTTACTTCCTATAGATAGACTAGGGACTGCTATAAATAGGAAGGGACCCAGAAATGCTATTTATAGAACTTTCTATTTTTAGAAGTTTCACCTCTCACCCAATGTGACCAATGACCTCACTGGCCAAACTGCTATTTTTAGACATATTATTTTTAGACATTCTATTTTTAGCAGGTCCATTTTTAGCACATTCTAAATTTAGCATTTCTTGTTGCACATTTTTCAACATAATCGTCCCACACCTCTGCCTACACCTCCGCTTTGATCATGTGGGTTATTCTTGAGACTCGGGGCCAGGGCCTAACCTCCCTACCACACTCCCTTTTGTTGTAGGTCACGTCGTGACCACAAGACCAAGGGCTAGGGAAAACCGCCCAACCCCTCCTCCCAAATATTGGACCATGTAATTTCAAAGAGAACCGTTGATCCATATATATTAAGAACCAAAGTCATGACGTAACGGTTGGATGTTGGACTTCTTGTGATGAGGTTAAGGGGTCAAACCCTGCGGAGGCTAGTCGACTAACTTATAAAAATTTTGATCAGTCAAAGAGGGCCACGTGGTGCCTTACCATTGGCCCATTTCAAGCAAAATAACCAATAAAACTGTGCCACTTGCCTCAGTACAACTTTACCACTTGTTGCGCCTGGGTTGGTCCATCATCATCCGTATCCTACACAATTAGTTGTTGATGTTAGTTATACAACCTGCCCAATCAACCCTGCAAGTTGACTTTTTAACTGTTGGGTCAAAATTTCAAAACGTGATAACTTGAGGATATGATGTCAAATTGAGGTGATTATAGTGATGTTGGGATCAAGACAACTAACGTTATGATCTGGCACCAGTTTCGAGAGATTTCGAGCACTTTCATTTTTAGCCTCTTTTTTATCTCCGAATCAATAGTAGACCTAAATAAGCATATAAGTTTAGAGTAATTCAATGGCTATGAAGCATAAATTAACTATCAAATTCATGAACATAAAAGAGTCTCTATTATAAGGGAGATAAATAAGGGAGGTATTCACTAAAAATATGAAAGGAATTTACAATAAATATATACCTTGTGTGTCTAACTAGTGTCTTCATGTTACTAACTTGGGCTCCTTATCACTCTTATTTTGTACTTTCAAGCCTCCATCCATATCTTTATCATCTCTGAGTAATTATCAAAGAGCACAAAAATATCATGACATTCTTTGCTCAAATGAGGGAGAAAACTAAGAACATAACAATATGGAGATAAAAAGGCCCCTTCTCCTCAAAAGGGGCTTTGTATTTATATAAAATTTAGGGATTTTGACAATCATTTTGTTCTTGGTATGGAGTATTGGCATGTTTATCCGTGTCTACTTTCGATGACACCCTTATATAAGTAATTTTTCTATTGAACTGAAACACACACACACACATATAATTGTTGGAGGATGTGCATTTATGATAATTATCGAAGGTTGTGCCAAACCCATTGTAAGGAGATTCATATTTAGTGAAGTCAACCCCCACCGTATGTTATGACCCCTAAGTAAGAATTTATTGGGTTAAATGTATATGGTATGACCTTAAGAGGGGACATAAGTGGGGTTCAATGTACAACTAATTTTGTAAATGTATATGTCATAGGGCCAACCTAGCAATGTGGGGATCACATGTGCAATACGTGAACATATATCTATAGATATAATGTACTCATTATTGAGGATATGTAATTTAGATGTATGAATGTGTTTGGTATTTGGAGGAGGTTCTACTATTCTTTGAAGATTTTTTGTGTAACATATCCCTCTTATTATATTGAAGTTGTGCATTGTACTGACATTGCTATACATGATGTGTATCTTTAGTATTTTAAGTATTTGTACCACAAATTTTGGTATTAGCACTATGATAGTAGGTTTATTCTCATTAAGTCAAGATTTTGTTGCTCTCTCTCTCTCTCGATCGATCTCGATATATATATATAGATAATATAAATATATATATATATATCTATATATATATATATATATATATATAATATATATATATATATATAATATATATATATATATATATAATTATATATATATATATATATATATATATATATATATATATAGTTGGTGGAAGCTTTAGATAAGAGAAATTTTCAAAAGATTGAGGAGATATAGAAAAGTACCTTGGTAATAATTCCAAGTTCTTATTTAGTATCCTTTGGAGATATATATTATGGAATTTAGGCTTTGTGAGTATTCTTGAATACAGGTTTAAATGAGGCACTTTGGTAGTTTCATCATAGTTTTGTTTTTGGGATGGCTTAGATGGTGAAAGTCTGAGGATTTTGACGAGAGGTTGTTGGATTCACAATTGTACTTGGGGGGGTGAATTGATACTATACAATTTTTTGCTTATTTAAAAACACTCAAATACAATTTAAATTACAATCTCATAAGAATATTATAAGACAAAATATATACATGTAAACCCTTCAAGGAGAAAACCAAAAACATTATTTTAATTGATTGATCTATGTAGGCATCAATATATAAGAGACACCAATCCTCCCAGAGCTTTTATCTGCAACCATTTCTTATTCAATCCAAGTTTTTATTCCATAATTCTTTGTAATCCTCTGCATTCAAATCAATTTTCTATGATCTTTGAGTCATTGAAGTCTTTAAATTTTGTATTTAACTCATCGAATCTCTACACTACATTATGATATTCCCTTACATCCAAATGGATGTTTTTTATGTTGTTCTTTGACTCTTGTTTTTCATTAGACATCTACACTATTAGTTATTTCTCACTTCACATACACTCAATTCGCCACTTCACTTCAACATGCTTCAAAAATGTGATTCCTACGAAATTAACACTATCTTCATATCAACCATAAACTTTAAATGTTCCCTCTTTTTTTGTTCATCAAGAATCTCAATTATGTTTTATTGTTCATCATTTTTCCTTATATGTGTGTATCGCATTTTTGTGTATCCAAGTTCAATGTGAGCAATTTTCTTTTTATTTAAGCTCCCTTCAATCCACTTGCTCTAAGTTATCGTGCATATGTGCCTTACCACTATAACACATGCCTAGATAGCATAACCAACCCTTGTTCCATATCAAGATATCAGATACACGTCAAACTCTTTAACACTAAGACCCACCAAAATAATATTTCCATGCCCCCTTTAGTTCTTGAAGCTATACGATAATACACCTTGACCAACTACCGAGACTTGGCACTTACCGACACTTGGGATATCAAATATTGTCGACTTCCTATGAGTTTGCACCATAAAACTTCTAAGGTACCGAAGATAAGGGATTTAAGCCCTTGACATTAAACCTAAGCTCCTTAGGACTAGGATCATAGCCAAGAGCTAATATATCAAATATCAAGAAAATAAAACTTATGTGTGCTTTTCCAAATTGCCAATGTGGTGATATGCCAAGGGATATTTGCCCTCAATTTCTACACCTTAGCTCCTCATGACTGGGGGATGCAACCAGTTGCCAACCATATCAAATATTAGAAAATTGAACTTTCACATGAGTTTTCAAATCATTGATATGGTAATATGATAAGTGCTTTTAGCCCTCATGTGCTATTGGGTGTGTGTTATATTCTTTCCACAACTATCCCATGCGTAGGGGGGTGGTAGACTCCCTGGACATTGCATCGGGTGCATAAGGGGGCAGTTTCCCCCCTACATGGGGTTCGGGGTAGTGCCTCGAGATTTTTTTTTTGGACCCTATATGAGGTGGCCAGACCTACCTATGGTTTTTGGCATGATGGTTTTCTATCCATGGTATTTTGTATATCCAGTCAAGGGAACTACGGTTATGTTCTAATCGAGGGTTAATGGATTGGGCTTTATGGATGCTTCGAAATGTATATATATGTATTGTAACATTAAAAGGAATATAATGAAAATCAATCTGGTAGTCCCGATTTTGGGATCCAGGGGAAATCTCTATGTATATCTATTTTATGTTTTATGCTCTCGCTATTGTTTATTTTATGTTTTTAGAATTCGTATGCAAGTAATTTTTGTACGGGGTTAAAACCTACATTTGGTATCGGAGTTATTTCGGCTTTAAGGGGACACCTTTTCTGCTGAGGGTTTTTGCTTAGGCCTGTGGTAGACCCTATCTAGTGGGATATTTGCGGGATCGATTCTTATGGTGAAAGAATATGGCAAGCAGTGGAAAGATAGAGATCAAGAAATTAATGGTAAAATTTTTGACATGTGGAAACTCAAGATGGAGGATCTGTTGGTGGATAAAGATCAGTGGATCACGATAGATCTGGATACTAAACCAATAGCAATGTCAGCTGAAGACTGTACGAAGTTGGATCATAAAGAAAAGAGCAAAATATGATTGTGTGTCTCAGATTGAGTATTGTTGAATGTATTAGGGGAAGCTTCGGCGAAGGCTTTGTGGGACAAGCTAGGGACTTTGTACCAATCTAAGTCTCTGGTGAATAAAATATTCCTATAGAAAAAGTTTTATAACCTGAGGATGAAAGATGGAGACTCAGTGACAGAGAATCCGAACACATTTAATACTATGGTAAGCTAGTCATTATCTGTTGATATTAAAATTTTCGATGAAGATAAGTGCATCAGTTTGTTGTGTTCTCTGCTAGATTCATGGGATAGTCTGGTTGTTGTAATAGGCAGCAATGCAATTACCTTGAAATTTGATGAAATAGTATCAATATCCTTGTTGTCAGAGGAGATGAGATGAAAAACTATGGAGGGCCAGAATGGTGATGCCTTGTCTATATGAGGACAGTCCCAGGACAAAAGAAAAAAAGTCCTCAAGTGGGAGATCTAAATCTCCATGAAAACCTGTAAAGGTGTGATTGAAATGCGGAAATGAAGGGCACTTCAAAAGGGACTATAAATCTAAAGCTCCTGAGAAAGGAAAGAGATCTAATGATGCTCCTTCTGTAGAGGTGAAAACCACCTCAGATGAAGGTGGGGATGTGTACTTGGCTTTTTCTTCAAGTAAACATGTAGATCACGAGGCATGGTTGATTGGCTCAGGTGCATCCTTTCACTTCACTCCCCATAGAGAATGGTTCTACTAGTATGAGAAATATGATGGTGGTGATGTCTTCTTAGAGGGTGACGGGAAGGCTAGAATCATTGGTCATGGAAAATTCAAGTTGAAGTTGCAAGGTGGAAGGATTAAAACACTTCTCGATGTTCTACATATTCTTGGATTGGCCAAAAATTTGATTTTTGTAAGCAGGTTGGATGATGCAGGTGTAAAAATAGTGTTCGAGAAAGATATCTGCAAGATGGTTGGGTGAGCACTGGTATTGATATGGGAATTTCGGATTGGAACTTTGTACAAGTTTCATGGTAACATTTTTATTGATGGGTGCAATAGTTCTGTGGTTCCTGAAAGTGGAGCAAAAAATCTAGTGGTCTCTGGAGAAAATACCATGCTATGGAATTAAAGGCTTGGGCATATTGGAGAGAAGGGCCTTCAAATACTTCATGATAATGGTATGGTAGAAGGTATGTCTAATTTCTCTCTAGATTTTGATTTCTATGAAAATTGTGTATATGGGAAGCAAAATTGGGTGAGTTTCCCCTCTAGTTCTAAGAGGGAAAAACAAATATTAGCGCTTGTGCACAATGATGTGTTTGGACTTATGTCGGTTCCATCATTGGGTAAGTTTGTGTACTATGTATAATTTATAGATGACTTCTCAAGGAATACATGGATATATTTCCTCAAGAATAAATCTGAAGTCTTTGACAAATTTAAAGAATTTAAGGCTCTGGTGGAAAACTAGATAGAGAAGAAGATAAAGGTGTTGAGTATAGATAACAGTGGAGAGTTTTACAAGAAGGAATTTGAAGATTTTTGTAAGAAGTGTGCTATATCATGGCAAAAGACTACTCCATACACACCTTAGTAAAATGGAGTTGCAGAAAGGATGAACATGATGTTGATGGAAAAGGATAGAAGCATGCTCCGTGGTGCCAGTTAGGACAAGAATTCTCGGTAGAGGCAGTGGAGATTGCATGTTACTTGGCCAATAGATCACCTTCATCAACATTTGAAGATAAGACTCCTCAAGAGGTATGGAATGGTAAGAAACCTTCTCTTTCACATCTGAGGGTATTTGGATGTGATGCATATGTACATGTTTGAAAGGAGAAAAGAACAAAGTTGGATAATAAATATAAAAGGTGCATCTTTATTGGGTGTAAGGATGGTTTAAAAGGTTATAAGCTTTGGAATCTAGAAACAAGGAAGGTTGTTTATAGCCGAGATGTGGTGTTGTTAAATCTTGCACCATACAGCACAAGTGCAACAGGAGGCAAGGAAATATCCCTAGAGACAACCTATTGATTGACTGTAGATGAGTGCTTAGGACATCTTAAATAGAGGAGTGCTTGTAAGGTTATATGTGATGGGGTTGCAGCACTCCAATTGTCACGTAAAAAGGTATGAGGGGGACTTGGTTCATTCCTCCAAAGGTATGAGTTATATATCTCAGGTATTCCCTCACCCACACAGGTCCCAGAAGTATCACATAGAACAACGAAGGGCAATTACTTCAAAGGGGATTACAACTTAATAGGATTTGTTGATTAAATGAGAGAGGATTAGGGGAAAGGATAACTCATCATATAGAGCCCAGAACATCCATCATCACATAGAGCTGCGAGCAATGGGAAATTCTACATTTGTTTGAGTTATAAGAAGAAATAATGGACTAAAGACAAGATGGATGTTGTGATTCATGAAGAGTAGTTGTTAAAGATAAGATTTCAATAATCCAAGAAGGCACTAACATTAACAATGTCAATACAAATGGATCTATGAAGAAATACAGGCACCTGCATAACATATTGATATCAACAAATCTGTGAGGAGGTCTTGAGATATTTCTAACAATAGTAATCACATGAATTTAGAAAAGGATATAAACATAATGGAGTTAACATGAGGACAAACATAAGGTAATGCTAAGAAGGAGGAATATCCACCATTTATGTGATATTCTGACAGATCTGCATGAGTAAAGTAATACAATCTTAGGTAATAGTCATTCACATACAAAGTTATGAGCCAAAATGGTATCACAGATTTCAGCCTTTGCAGGTGAGAAATTTTGGAACCTCTTGTATAATATTGCTTCCTCCTATTTATAAGAGGAGGGGGAGCTAGAATTACAGTCTAAAAAATATCTGAGCTTGAGCCCCAGCTTTCATGCTAGACTAGCTATCATGATCAGTGTTAGGCTCTGCTACCACCTACCTACAGATTACAACATGGATTGAATCCCTTCCTTGGAAAAAAATGAAGAAATAAATGCACAAAGAAATAAAATATAGAGAGGAAAGAGGAGGTGTCCCATTACTATTTCCATGGAATCCCATGATTTAGCCACATCCCTACTGTCATCATGCTTCTCACTACTATTGAGGCAGTTCAATTTTTCTCGACCGATTTCTGTCCATTCTACCTTAACTGTCTGAGTGAGTTGTTCCGTGGAGAAATGATGGAGTGTGAAAGTTGTGGACCCCAACAATTAGTTTCTACTTGACTGAGTGGAGCACCATGATGTGTCATTAAGACTCCCCGAATCCTCCCCATATTGATATGCAGTCGTGCCATGCCTTATTTAATATCACCATTTCTGACCCATCCGCCCATTTAATCTCTGTACTGCACAACTAGTGCCTTGAGGTGGTAGGTAAGATGCATTCCATGGAAACAACATAGTTACGTAGGTGCGGCCATTTCCCTCTAAAACAAGTAAAAACGTGAATTTTTAATTTCCCCTTAGCCCCCTTTATCATAGCCCCTCATGTGGATTTCCTTATATAACAATGTAAACTTTGAAATGGGAACTATAAGTTCAAAAAGGGAACTCTCGCCAAAAACCTTGAAAAAACATAAAAAACAATGCTAAAAATGACAAGTGTGTATACTGGAACAATGGTTTTTTTTAAGGGTTAGTTTTGAACATGTTTTAAAAATGGCAGTGAAAACGAAATTTTCGTGCAAAAAAAACCTTGAAAACAAAAAAGTGTTGATACTAGAACGACGATTTTTTTTAGGGTCAATTTTCAACATTTTAAAAGAATGCTAGTAAAACCAAATTTTTATGTGCAAAAAAATAGTTGTTTATGAGGAAAAAAACACACTAATGTTTTTGGTAGAATAACATTTTTCTTTCCTAAGTATAAATTCAACATGTTTTCAACCATAAGATGCTAGATACAAAAGAAATTGGATTTTTTTCAACAATAAAATTAAAAAACCATGACATTATGAACAAATTACATAACTGAATGAATCAAAATGTCATTATTTGTATATTTAATGAAACACACATTATATCTCTAATTTAATGTTGCATTGTAGATATTCTAAACAATAAAAATGATCATAATTAAGACATATAATCAAACAACATAAAAACGACTCATAACTTCTGATTTAACACCATATGTAAATCAAATTTTTTTATTTCAAGATATGATGCAAACATCACTTATATAAACTAAGACAACTATTCAAAATCACTCATATTTTCTTGCACAAGATCAGAATTTAGATCTTCAGATGAATGACTGGATGCAAATAAAGATGTTCCATATTCTTCTCTTTCATCAACTAGTGCCCCATCTGAGTCCACATGCATGCCCACCATTTCAGGTTTCAAAATTCTTCTAGATCTATGACTGGTTTCAGCAGACTCCCATCTCAACACTGTTCCTTCTGGTAACAACCTTTTCAGAATCTGTATCGTCATAGCCAAGCCATGCACCAAATTGGTGTATGAGACCCCCTTGTTTGTGGGACAAGAGACCCACCTATACGCAACTATTTGATTATTGTCTACGAAGGAATACCTACTCTAACCCCTTCTAGTTTTTGAACCTGTGACCTTTTAGGAGGAAACACATGCTCTTAACCATTAGGCCTATTCATGCTCTAAGAAAGTGGATTTGATTAGCTAAAGATAGTAATCTAGAAACTCACAATTATAACTCACGATCACAATATATGACACACATGTAAGATTACAAATTATGGTAATATGTTTGAGAATACAAGCATAACTATTTCCTTTTATGCATCTCCAATGGGAATGTAATTATGAACTAGAATCTAGCCTACGTTTGGAGGTTGTGTTTTAAAAATTGATGCATTAATGAAGCCTATATGTGTAATATTAAATATATAAAATTGCATTTTATGCGATTTCAAAAAAATTGATTTGAACGTTCATTTTGTTAGGTTTAAAGGTTACATAAAATAGCACAAAATTTAACATTGATTTCCAAGTTATTAATTTGTTTCAGTTTCCAAAAAAATTACATATTTGAATATCGATATAAACTATATTAACACTATCTATCTATCTATATAACATAATATTATATTAGTTTAATTTAATGATATATATTTAACATCTTCCCACGTAACTTTTCCAAGAGTCATTGCTACCGTCATATAACTTTGAAATATACTCTAAAATATCTATAGAAATCTTTTACTTTCAACAAAATCTCACATATATATTCTCAAGGAACTCTTAATCATAAACACACAAAGCCATTACAATCATGGTATTATAGTCATCACATTACTAGTAAGAAAATAATAGCATTTCACCCACCACTCCCAATTAACGTTTTGAATATATATTTATTCCTCGAATGCTAATGCCGTTTTAGATATTTTTATTAACTAACTTGTTTTAATATATATATATATATATATATAAATATATTATATATAATATATAATATATATTGTATATATATGTATATATATATATATAACAAGTTAGTTAATAAAATATCTAAAACGGCATTAGCATTCGAGGAATAACTACTCAGCTTTGTGTACATGTCATTGACATCGTGGGGGAATAAGAAAAACGATCATTCTGTGGGGTGGACCATCGAAACTGTTAGCAGTAAATTTCTCGCCACTGGAAATCTAAATTGTTAGAGATTTCCAAAATAACATTGTGTAATATATGTTATCCATGTTATCCATCCATACTTTCAGTACTTGCCTACCATGATAAGATGGATCTTAATGTTCTGTAGCCTGATTTCCTAACAAATGCCAAGTGATGTGATCATGTGATATGCCAAGTTTATCTTGTAACAGACCACATCTCAGAAATTCTTTCCAGAGAAAATCAAAAACCAACCACGCCCATTGGTTATAGCAGGAGAATATAATTGACCTAATTTCGGAGATTCATACAATACACTCAAATATATCCCATGTTTGACTATAATGTTTTCAATCCAAAAATTCTAAGAATTTCCATTGCTCATATTACAATTTGAACTAAACTATTCGAGTGCTAACAAAATTCTCAAATCACAGTTGGAATCATAATTTGCATTGTTGACACTCCGGTTGCAAGATTCACAACCCTACTAAGAAAACGGTGTGAAAAAATGGCAGAAAGGACAGTGTGAGTGTATGAAGATGCTGGACGGAAAGAGAATGGTCGATGTATGTTATAAATCTATCTATGATTCTCCTGTTGACATCGGCCCCTATTGAATTCTTTGTCCATGTCGGCTTTCTCTTGATCGTGAGGTTCAGTTGCATTGTAAAATTTTGATGGATTGAGGGAGAAATTAGAATGTTACAATATTTAAATATTGTAATAGTTTTTTGAGTTTTACACTCAGGTTTGAGTGTAGAAACTCTTTCCTCATTTCATTACTTCATCTCATATATTTATATTGTTTTCTTGATAGATATTTATATTTATATTAACTAACTTGTTAATGGCGTCATTCATATATATATAAAACAAAAAAAACAACATGAACACACAATATTCATAGTTTGAAACTAATTTGAAAATAAATGATTAGAGTTAACTAATTTGACAAGAAATTAATTAGAATGAAGCCATTAACAACGCAAACACTATGTTCATGGTACAAAACTCATTTTACAAGAAATAGTTTGACATGAGATCAGAGATTTGAAAGAGGGAGTTGTAAACAATACTATACAAATTCCCATACCCACGTGCACCTCTTGCAATACAAGCAGATGATCATGGTCGTCAGTTTCTAATTAAATGATAACGTCAGTTTGTAATTAAATGATAACAATTAACTGAAACAATATATAGTAGCTGCGACTATAATGATGTTGGGGTGATTCTGAGAATCGCGCGGTGGCGGGACGATTCTCAGAATCACCCCGATGGCTCTGATGTTTCAAAATCTTCATGTATTTCAAAAGCATGACCCAACAAATTTAATTTCGTGAATGATTAAAATATTGACGATTACTAGTACTATGGGTTGATAACGTTCAACGAATTCGATTAGCTGAATAATTAGAACATGTGGATATTTTATGAATATCAGAGCCATCGGGGCGATTATGAGAATCGCCAAGCCTGCCCCAATGGATCTGATGTTTCAAAATCTTCATGTATTATTAATTTAATTGTTTTAAATTAAAAATATTTTTTAATTTAAAAACTAGGGCGGCGGAGGTGGATGTAGATGTGCAGAACTTTGAGTGGATTCCATTTGGAGCGAGAAGGAGGGGATTAAAACAAAAATATTCTTTTAACTTTGTCTATATATAATAAAATGGCATAAATCTCATATTAAAATTAAAAGTAAAAACAACTTAATTGAAATATATATACGCACACTAACACAACTAAAATAAAATAAAACATACATCACTTTCTTATCATTAAATTTCATTATTTTAAACTTCAGTTTTAAGCAGTTTCACTCTCAGTATATTAATAAATAAATACAAACATAACCAAAATACTACCAGTTACAAACGAGTAAAACTTCAAAAATAGTAAATCACTACTAGTATATTAATCCATAAGTATAATCATAAACCAAATAATATTATCTACCACAATTAAAAATTGAAAATCAATAAATGGATATTAATCAAGCCACATTCTTATCCCCATATATATTAGGATAATCAAAATATACACGTCATAGTGCTTCGCGATCATATGTAAAATATCGGCTTCGAAAGGTCTCTTATTTCAGCACCATATTAACGTTATACAAACACGATAAACATGCTATAGAATGTCTGTCTGTCTGTCTCACCTATTTTATGGAAATGAAGGAAAACATAGTTGGTAACGTCAATATAAAATCAGAGTACAAAAAGTCGAGGAGTTGGAACAGCCACGAGTTCATGCACCCGGGACAGTGTTAGTCCATTAAACCTCTCACTCATATCCAACTCCTCCTACCCATTCATCTTCTCTGGGAGCCTCCAGTTGAAACAATACAACAATTGCGCCATCCAAAACTCTACAAAAAGCATTCCCAGTTGCTGTCTGAGGCATCCTCTCCTTCCCGCTCCAAATGGAATCCACTCAAAGTTTTGCAAATTTACATCCACCTCTGCTGCCCCAGTTTTTAAATTAAAAAATAGTTTTAATTTAAAACAATTAAATTAATAATACATGAAGATTTTGAAACATCAGAGCCATCAGGGCGATTCTGAGAATCACCCCGCCACCCTGCGATTCTCAGAATTATGGGGTGGCGGGGCGATTCTCAGAATGGCCCCGATGGCTTTGATATTCATAAAATATCCACATGTTCTAATTATTCACCTAATCGAATTCGTTGAACGTTATCAACCCAAAGTATTAGTAATCATCAATGTTTTAATCATTCATGAAATTAAATTTATTGGGTCATGCTTTTGAAATACATGAAGATTTTGAAACATCGGAGCCATCGGGGCGATTCTGAGAATTGCCTCGCCACCCCGTGATTTTCAGAATCGCGAGGTGGTGGGGCGATTCTCAGAATCGCCCCGATGGCTCTGATGTTTCAAAATATTCATGTATTATTAATTTAATTGTTTTAAATTAAAAATATTTTTTTAACTTTGTGTATATATAATAAAATGGCATAAATCTCATATTAAAATTAAAAGTAAAAACAACTTAATTGAAATATATATACAGACACTGACACAACTAAAATAAAATAAAACATATATCGCTTTCTCATCATTAAATTTCATTATTTTAAACTTTAGTTTTAAGCAGTTTCACTCTAAGTATATCAATAAATAAATACAAACATAACCAAAATAATATCAGTTACAAACGAGTAAAACTTCAAAAACAATAAATCACTACCAATATATTAATCTATAATATCATCTACCACAATTAAAAATTGAAAATCAATAAACAGATATTAATCAAGCCACATTCTTATCCCCATACATATTAGGATGATCAAAATATACATGTCACGGTGCTTCGCGATCATATGTAAAATATCGGCTTCAAAAGGTCTCCTATTTCAGCACCATATTAACGTTATACAAACACGATAAACATGCTATAAAATGTTTGTCTGTCAGTCTCACCTATTTTATGGAAATGAAGGAAAACACAGTTGGTAACGTCAATATAAAATCAGAGTACAAAAAGTCGAGGAGTTGGAAGAGCCACAAGTTCATGCGCCTGGGGTAGTGTCACTCCATTAAACCTCTCACTCATATCCAATTCCTCCTACCCATGCATCTTCTTCGGGAGCCTCTAGTTGAAACAGTGTAGCAACTGTGCCATCCACAACTCTACAACAAGCATTCATAGTGGTTGTCTGGGGCATCCTCTCCTTCCTACTACAAATGGAATCCACTCAAAGTTCTGCACATTTCATCCACCTCTGTCGTCCCAGTTTTTAAATTAAAAAATATTTTTAATTTAAAAAAATTAAATTAATAATACATGAATATTTTGAAACATGAAAGCCATCGGGGTGATTCTGAGAATCTCCCCGCCACCCTGCGATTCTCACAATCGCAGGGTCGCGGGATGATTCTCAGAATCACCCCGATGGCTTTGATATTCATAAAATATCCACATGTTCTAATTATTCACCTAATCAAATTCGTTGAACATTATCAACCCAAAGTACTAGTAATCGTCAATGTTTTAATCATTCATGAAATTAAATTTGTTGGGTCATGCTTTCGAAATACATGAAGATTTTGAAACATTAGAGACATCAGGATGATTATGAGAATCGCCCCGCCACCCCGCAATTCTCAGAATCATGGGGTGGTGGGGCGATTCTCAGAATTGCCCTGATGGCTCTAATATTCATAAAATATCCACATGTTTTAATTATTCACCTAATTGAATTTGTTGAACGTTATCAACCCAAAGTACTAGTAATCGTCAATGTTTTAATCATTCATGAAATTAAATTTGTTGGGTCATGCTTTTGAAATACATGAAGATTTTGAAATATCAGGGCCATCGGGGCGATTCTGAGAATCGCCCCGCTACCACGTGATTCTCAGAATCGCCCCAGTATCATTATAGTCGCAGCTACTATATATTGTTTCAATTAATTGTTATCATTTAATTACAGACTGACGACCATGATCATCTGCTTGTATTGCAGGAGGTGCACATGGGTATGGGAATTTGTATAGTATTGTTTGCAACTCTCTCTTACAAATCTTTGATCTCATGTCGAACTGTTTCTTGTAAAATGAGTTTCATACCATGAACATAGTGTTTGCGTTGTTAATGGCTTCATTCTAATTAATTTCTTGTCAAATCAGTTAACTCTAATCATTTGTTGTCAAATTACTTTCAAAATATGACTATTGTGTGTTGGTGTTGTTTTTTTTGTTTTATATATATATGAATGAAGCCATTAACAAGTTCGTTAATATCTAACAAGTTAGTTAATATAAATATAAATATCTATCAAGAAAATGATATAAATATATGAGATGGAGTAATGAAATGAGGAAAGAGTTTCTGCACTCAAACCTGAATGTAAAACTCAAAAAACTATTACAATATATAAATATTGTAACATTCTAATTTCTCCCTCAGTCCATCAAAATTTTACAGTGCAACTAAACCTTACAATCAACGTTTGAGAAAGCCGACATGGACAAAGAATTCAATAGGGGTCGATGTCGAAGGGAGAATCATAGATAGCTTTATAACATACGTCAACCATTCTCTTTCTGTCCAACATCTTCGTACACTCACACTATCCTTTCTGCCCTTTTTTCACACTGTTTTCTTGGTAGGGTTGTGAATCTTGCAGCTGGAGTGTCAACAATACAAATTATGATTACAACTATGATTTGAGAATTTCATGAGCACTCGAATAGTTTAGTTCAAATTGAAATTTGAGTAATGGAAATTCTTAGAATTTTTGGATTGACAACGTTAGATTCAAACATGGGATATATTTTAGTGTATCGTATGAATCTCCAAAATTAGGTCAATTACATTCTCCTGCTATAACCATCGGGCGTGGTTGGTTGTTGATTTTCTCTGGAATTAATTTCTAAGACGTGGTCTGTTACAAGATAAACTTGGCATATCGCATGATCGCATCACTTTGCATTTGTTAGGAAATCAGGCTACAAAACATTAAGATCCATCTTATCATGGTAGGAAAGTACTGAAAGTATGGACGGATAACATGGACAAAATATATTACACAATGTTATTTTAGAAATCTCTAACAATTTAGATTTCCAGTGGCGAGAAATTTCCTGCTAACGGTTTCAATGGTCCACCCTAAAGAATGATCGTTGTTCTTATTCCCCGTGATGTCAATGACATGTACACAAAGCTGAGTAGTTATTCCCCGGATGCCAATGCCGTTTTAGATATTTATATTAACTAACTTGTTAGATATTTATTTTCTATATATATATATATATATAATTAGTATATTCAAAAGGTTAATTGGGAGTGGTGGGTGAAATACTATTATTTTCTTACTAGTGATATGATGATTATAATACCATGATTGTAATGACTTTGTGCATTTATGATTAAGAGTTCCTTGAGAATATATATAGAAAATAAGAGGCGGGACGATTCTCAGAATCACCCCGATGGCTCTGATGTTTCAAAATCTTCATGTATTTCAAAAGCATGACCCAACAAAGTTAAAGAATTTTGGGATTTTGTCACATTCATGTAACTATTTGAAATTACAAAAACATTAAAATCCAGATTCAGATTTTTAATTATATTATTTACCTACCAAAGACCATAACAATATAGAGAGTGTCATTAATAATTAGAATTTAGAAACATTTTATGTATGTTTTTGTATTTCACTATATTCATGGTTTCAATTTATGTACTATATAATTTTGAATAAAATATTAAAAAGAAACAAGTTTATTTTATGTTTGTGAAAAAATATGAATATGGGTATATGAAAATATTTTCAATAGAAAAAATTTAGTAGAGAATAGATCGAATTTCTAGAAGATTGGGATTTTAAGATGAATATGCAAGTCAAGTGGAAATCAGATAAAAGGAAAAAGAGGTAGAAGAATGAGAATGTGGGATGGATTTTAGCGGGTTATTTTTTCAAGTTTTCATTTGGAGGAAAATAAAAGGAGTAACATCATTATGTGGAAAAATCCCAAAGCACTTAAATATATTTCAATAAATATGATCTAATTCTTTCTTTTGAAAACAATTATCTTTTGTTTGATAATAAATTCTACATACATATGTGTTGGATCATTTCCATTGCTAGGTTGGTTGGGGGCACTAAGTGTGTTGGCATTCATGTCAACTAGGCTAGTATTGATGTTAATTGAGCTAGCATTGATGTGCATGGTGTTTTAATATTAGGGGGAATCCCTTGGTTTCTGCATTCTTTAGTAAAGAACTATCATAGTAGTAGGTCTATTGAAGAAGTTATTAATCGTATACCTATGGTGGTTAGGAGTCCCAAGCTTTGAAAGAGATTCTTCCTTAGGAGATTAGCTCAAATACATTTGGAAGTGGCATAGTTGGATAATGCTTAAATAGATCTTTCCAATGCTATGTTGAAGTCTAAAAACGGCCTCCTAGATCAAAAGTTAGTGCATGTCAAATCTTGAAGGTAAAGAAGTCCAAGTTGCAAGCTAAAGTAAATGGTGGAGTTAGTTGGCACTAAGTCTGGCGGCCTATTTGGTGGTTTGGACAAAGTTGGTAGATACGTCACCCTGGGAGGTTTTCCCCGGAGGTTCACAAAAGCGTACAAGCCAAAAGAGATGATGATCCGGGGCTGGGATGAGTCAGTAGGATGAGTTGGAAGTGGTGTCAGAGCTACCAAACAATGAAAATCTCAGGATGGTTATCGTGATGGTCGCATGGGACAACTCACCTTGGAGGTCCTTTCCCGGAAAACAATTGAAAAAAAAGGTTGAAGGGCCCAGGATGACGTAACTCTAGGAGGACATCAATAGATGATTATTAGTGGAAGTTTGAGTGAGAGGTCCCCACGAGACAACTCATCCCTAGAGGTCTTCCCCGAAAGAAAATAAAAGGCACATGAGAGGTAGCTTCGCGATGAGTAGGCATGGGGACATGGTGGCATCACAGTGGAAGTAATAGGTAATCTTGGTTGTCTCGTATTTGGTCCATGTATGTGGAGGACAACCCTACATGACACACAATATTGGAGGTTAATCCTCAGGAGTTATAGTTGCGGTGCATATGTGAAAGCTTGGGATGATGAAGCATAGGGAAATGGTGGTGCAAACAAAGTTGGGCCCAAGTTGAGCAAGGTGGCAAGGCCACATATTCCCAGACGGCTCCATATCGATGCATTATTAAAAAAAGGACCCCTAGTGGACATGTAATCTTCAAAGGAAGATTGGGGGCTAAGGTAAAGAGATTGGACTTGGTTTTTGTAACAACCCTGGTTAAAAATCCATGTAAAAATTTAATAAAGGTAAAATAAGTCTTTGGTCATGGGACACGTATTCCAATATGAATGTTGGGAAAAAACATAGTGATGGGGATCACTTGTGATTAATTAATGACTAAGGAAATTGGCAAAGGGAATGGCTGCAGCTTTGGAAAGGCAAAGTTGCATTTATTAGCATTTTATTAATGAAAATAATGGAAATTAGGAGAAAAGGGAGGTGAAAGGTCACAGGTTGCATGTGAGGAGGAAAATGAAGGAAAACAATGGAAAATGAAGAAAATAGAGGCCTCATTAAGAAATAGGCTTCTGAGGATCATTTCACAGACTTTTGTAAGCTCAGGTTTAGAGATCTCTCTCTATTCTCTCTATAACACCCTTCTCCAACATCTACCCAAGTAATTAGCCAACTAGGGTAAACATGTGACGAGAAGTTACTGTGATATGATTCGACTCCCTATGTGTCAGTTAAGGAAGTGGAATCGATGGAAACACACCATATAGACCTTCCACATTAGAAGCAAAACTCCTAGGAGCCATCCCAACCACTTAGGTAGCCATCCCCTGAGATCAACTGAGCTTTTAGACCATTACACCCTCGAATGCTCCTTTGATATGGGAAAGAATTGGTCCAGGAGGCTCTAGACACTCCCACAACATGGGTATGCATGCATCTAGGGACTTTTCTACCCAATGTTGTGCCTGCATCTTCGGGATTTGAGCCACCTTTTTAGGCCTAGAGCCTAAGTCTCTGCCTAGAAATAAATCACACTTTCATAACTAAAAGATAACAATAGAACAATGATACAAATACAATTTCTTGAATAAAGACTTGACCATACCCCTACTAGCCATGACAAGAATTTCATCAAACATGTCACAAATATGTAATCTACAGGTTTAAACAACATATTTGAGCATAAGGGTCTCATACTCATCTGAGAATCACTAAGAAGCATTGATGCTTGAACACATTAGCTATAGTTTCATCCATTAGGCCATAGATACATTTTTCATTCATTTACAACTAAAAACTCGATGGGATCGATACATAACCACTGTCATAATACATGTTCATAACCAACATAATAACAACAGAAATACGAAGGAAACAACAACCATATACTCCACATATAAACCAGTATAATACTCATGAAATAAGAAGGAGAAATAACCTCATATTGATGATGGAAAGGCCAACCAATTGTGGGACTTCCATGAACCACCTGACGATAGACATGGATGAGCCAAATATCTCTTTAGCAAATCAACCTCATGCCATATTCCAAGCATGAATATGGGACCTCATAAAACACATCAATTAAAACCATCTAGGGCTTCCATAGGCTAAACCACCTCAACCCACCAAACAATGGTTCCACCTCACGATCGGACATCACAAAACTATCATTAGATTGGTCTCTACCCAAGCCTTCCTAAGCTCCATATCGTTTGTTCCAACCATGGATTCCAGGACTAGTAACTCAACCCAAAATTTTCATTGGGATTCTAAAGCGCTTTCCCAACTAGGGCTTCCAGGTCAAGTAATTCAACCCACCAAGGGATTCTAGAGAATTTTCCAAACTAAGGCTTCTAGGACTAGTAACTCAACCCAAGCTATTATAGGGCTTCTAGAGCATTTGTTGATCCAGGTGGATGTTGGTGGCCACCCACCTATCCCATTTGGACCCCCGCAACTGTCTCTTTCAGTTTTTTAGTTTCCGTAATTGTAGCACAATTTACTATTTTTAGCAGTTTTTTCAGGTCCTGAACTTCCGGAGCCGTTTTGAGGCCCTAAATGACGTTTTTTAGGAAATCAAGGGCAACATGGATCCATGGACCCATGTTTCCCTTCCAAAAGTGGTATTTCTCAGATAGATCTTTCTAACGAGCTATCATACGCGTCAAACAGAGATCGTATGCCAAAGTTACGACCCCGAGAAATTGATGTACCAATTTACCCAAAACAGGGCCCACAATTTGGCGCTTCATCTTCTAGGGTTAGGTTTTGGAATGCGAAGGGTTTTCCATTGTTTCTCAACAATAAATAGGCCTTCGAGCCTCATTATAAGACAGTTCAGAGGCATGTAGCCACACATCTCTTCTTAGAGATAAGCTACCATAGCCCTAGCTGGTTTATTTCTATTTCTGTTGTAAGCATATTTCAGTATTTTCCATTAATGAAATGAAGTATTATTTCCGCTGCATCTTTGTGTATATGGTTATCTCTGTATTTTATTGCGTTCCTGTTTAAATCTGGATAAGTGGTATCAGAGCGGTCTGCTTTTTCTCTGTTTTTCTTTGCATGTCCCCAACGAGGTCGGGATATAAGGAGTTAGGGCTTGAACTGGTCGAACCTTTGCAAGACCAGCCTCGAAAATCCCAACGGCCTCCCATGGCGGATAAGAAGAAAGACGAGGGGGCAGGAGATCCTATCAAAATCTTGCTCGACGAAGCGCTCGAGTGGCAAAGGAACGCGATGATGGATAACTTTGCGCAGATCCTTCAGTAGCTACCCAGAGGTAACGCATCGGCTTCCAACAGCTACTCTGGAAATGCCACACCCTTTAAGGTACAAGTTAATTTTGAAATCCCCATCTTCGAGGGTCAAATAGATGGAGATGTCGTAGATAAATGGTTAAATCTTCTAGAAGGATATTTTTCTGTTCATGAATTTTCGAGTCGGGAAAAGATTGTTTTCGCTCTTCTCAAAGCAGCCCCCCACGTCAAGGACTGGTGGGAAACCTATTGCGAGTAGAAGGATGAAACTACAGGCTCACTATTTTCAGCCGTACCCACCTGGAATTCATTTCGGGATGCCATTAAGGAGCAATACTACCCTGTTGGAAGCTATGAGGACGAATACATAAAGTGGACCATGCTGCGGCAGGGAAGGGATCAAGATGTGCCGGAGTTCACCAATCTTTTACATACCCTTCACACGAAGTTGGGTATCAAGGATTCAGAGCAGCATTTGATACTCAAATACCGTGGCTGCCTGCACAAGTACATCCAGGAAGAAATGGAATTCCTGAACATCTCATCACTCGGCATAGAATACTGATATGCCGTCAAGATCGAGCAGAAGTTTAAACAAAAGAAACAAGACTTTGGATCTGCGAATCCAAAGCAAGGGAAAGGTGCCCCGAAACCACAGAACAAAGGACAAAGCCAAGGCAGGGCAGCCCAAGACAACATGCCAAAGCTACAAGCAAAGAACAGTGCCGCAAAGCCGAAGAAGGACACAGGAAAGTGGTGTGAGTTCCATAAGAGTGCCACTCATAACACAAGTGAGTGTCGGACCAAGCAGTCGCTGGTCGCCAAGTTGAAGGCTTCCGAATCATATACATGTTCCAACCCTGAGCCTGAGCCCGACAAGGGGAATGGAAAAGGGAAGCAGATCATTGATGTAGATCCCAGTGCCACCGTTGCCACTGCCAAGATACAGAAGAATGAGCCAGAAGACCCAGAGGAGGGGGAGCGCCTTTTCCACTCACAAATGTGGGTGAAGGGTTCACTGCTACAATTCATTGTTCACAGTGGGAACCAAAAGAACCTCATTTCAGTAGAGGTCGTGAAGCGGTTGGGCCTACCTACTACACCACACCCATAGCCATATAGTATCGGGTGGCTTCATGAAGGACGATATCTCAAAGTTCGCCAGTAGTGTCGCCTTCCCTACAACATCAAGCCCTTCACAGACGAGGTATTGTGTGATGTTACACCTCTGGATGTTTGTGATGTATTATTAGGCCAGCCATACT